>VMBQ01002186.1:86013-139733 GCA_007657795.1 Dreissena rostriformis
AATTGGTTTATTTCTGTCCTTCATATTAAAGCATGTTTGATTGTACCAATATGAAGAAGTGAAACTCCAGAAGCTGCAGCAGTATTGCAGTTTTATCATACACACCTCTGTGGTCCTTTATTTATGGCAAGGAACCAATTGCCAAAACGGTACAGTACGGCACAAAACGAAACAACATATACACATAGTAGAATAAAGCTGGGGTCACCGCCTTGGAACGGTCATTGCTAAGACACACTCTTTATAAATTTGAATGGGTTGTGTTCATTTCAAACTTGCGATATAAAAAGCTATAACATAATTTTGAAAAGTGAGTTGCGTCTAAGATTATGCAATAGCGAACAACTTCAGTGTCTTCAGCGCCTTGATTTTGTTATGTCTTCCCATCGGAATTCATTGTATGCAGTGGTACATCATCGCGATCCTCCGATTGTGATTTCTATAATCCGATGATGATGATGACGCTGACGACGATGATGCTGATAATAATATTGATGGTGGTGAGGATGATGATAACGATGATGAGGAGGAGGATGAGAATGGGAAGGAGAATGATGCTAATTGGGATGACGATACTTATGAACGTGGCGATATTGATAATGCGATTGAGGAATATGCTGCTGCTGCTGTTGCAAATAATAATATAATTTGTGAAATGGGGACACTGCCAAAGTGTTTCTCGTTTCACCAATATTTGTAACACTGTAACGCACTACGGTGTTGATAAAAAAGAACACACTTTGGTTCTGAACATCGATGTACTACAGGTCCTCTTTTGTATAATAAGTTTTATTTCCTTTCATTCCAACATATAAACCACATGGTATTAAATCACAAAACTATATAATTCATAACGAACAAATTCAAGGAACTTTCGCTTATATATTACATCATGTAACATGTGAATTCATTTGAACGTTAATAACTGGTCTATTTTGCAAAGAATATTGATTTTGCAGTTACTACATGCATATAATGTGTGAAACAGTGGCAAGTTGTCATGAAATCTGCAAAATGTTTGTTTGCAAGTGTACCGGTAATACATATTATAGTCGTATCGGCGCGAATACTTAGTTTATTAAAAAGATTGTTGTCGTTTTGGTGCTTTTCAAATCCACCAACATACAAGGACGTTATGGTAGAAATCAGTCACTATAGATTCTTTTCTAGACAACACTAGTTATTAATGTTGGATATCATATGCACTCAACCAGTATTTAAAGTAAATATATTTTGATTTCAAAAATGGTTGGCTGATTGATGTCAAACTACTATGTTGCGTAGGAAAGTTTGTTTGGCTTGATTAATTGATTAAGCAACCACATATAAATCCATTTGATAAATGATAAAGGTTCTATAAAATTCAAAATGCCTACAGGCAATATAATGACTGTGGTTTTATTCGACGAGGATTTAGTTATAGTTTTGAATGTTAAATAACGAATGAGACGCATCACTTTTCAATTGTGTATATCTGCAGTACCTTTCCCAATTTTGAGTTATTCGACACCGCTAGCTTTGTTCCATCTGCACTTATACACAAGGTCCCAGGGAATGTCATATCAACTGGGTAGGTCCCAAGTTTGTCACCATGAATCGTAAGGTGCACGATGGAGTTCGTCCGCCTACTGCACACCAGCACCGTGTCATCAGGTCCGACGCACGCGCCACATGGTTCCTTTATTTTCTTATTAGTGACTGCTTTTGATGTTCCCTTCACGATGTCGTACATGTATACAGTATGAGCCAACTTGTCTGTAAGTATCAACGTATTCTTTGACGGGACATAGGTGCATTTACTTTCACCCATTGTGTACTTCTTTCCTGGAAATTCAACGTGATCAAAGTCGGACTGCAAACCGTCCAAGCGTACCATTCTCACAGCGCATGTGTCATTAACAGTACTTACAACCATGGTTGATGACAAAATCTGGCAAATAGAGAATAACTGGGCTGATGTGCTTATTACCCTGGTCATGCATATGAGGTTTTTAGGACAAACTGACAACAGACACACATCATTGGAAACTGTTACTGCAATATCAAACCGTGAAAGGCATACGACGTCTTTAGGATTGGACTGAAAATGGTACGGTGTCCCTTGCCTTTGCAGATGCCCATTCAATATAATGCATTCCTTATTCTTGTTATACACTGCTACGAGTCTCCCGTCCGGCATAAAGGACATTCCGCTTATAAGTGGAGACGTTTTAAGATCCTCCGTGCTTTCGAGAGACAATGATACTTGCAGCTTTAGCTTGAAGGGTTGCGAACGATTCAAAACTCCCACGGCTTCTGTAATGTAATAATGTGCGTATAAATCGATATTATTATTGTCTATATCGGACGATATGTAACAGTCATATATATGTTTATCATAAAGTAAACGCCAATTACATAAAACGTTGATACACATGCATCGAAGTTGTTATTAGGGTATACTCTCAAACGCAAGGAGAGGACGTCGTGGTAAACTTATATAAGTACATTTTTTGGTAGCATCGCTGCATCACTTTAGTTGAAAACAAGTATTACCATCGTCTACAACTGCCACTCCGCCTTTAATAGATGCCGCTTGTAATAATGGCGTTACAGTTGGCAGGAACATATCTGAAGCAGAACTGCATGCGCTAAATACCAAGTCGGAATAAAAATATAAATAAATGAATATAGTGTTTGTTTATGTTAAATGGATACATTTAACGTGCGTTTTGAACCATGATTTAATAACATGGTTCCCCAAATTAGTGTAACATAAGACGTTGTATAAGATGTTTTATTTTTTATCTACATCTTCTAGACTTGTAATGTAGAATTGTACGTGGACATTGCATTAGTCTAAAGCATCGTGACGAACTGATAACAATTATGTGTGCCAATCGACTATCATGCATTCTTACAATACTTAAATTTTACAATTTATTTACAGTTTCTTTATACATCCGCTCATTTTACCTGACCATTTATGATCTCTCATTACATTCATATTCAAAATATCTTTTTCTCTTGCGATCAGTAATGTTAGCTCTTTTGGAACAGCCAGTTTGAAGGTGCATTCTTGATGCGCATTTCGTTGTTTATTCAAATCCGTTTCCATTTTCTGCAAATCGACTTCAAGATGTTTGGCAGCAATATACTGTTGCTGGTTAGTGCCATTCTCTAGAATAAGTTTGCAAAAAGACAATAGTTTATTGATTTCTTCCGTTATTTTTGACGATACAGAGTTACTTTCCCTTAACTTCGTGATCTCTTCGGCCTGAATGCGACTTGCTTCTTTTAGCAACTTTTGCTTAACATCTTGAATAAGATGCACTAGACGATCTTTTATTTCATCTACTTCTTTCAAACTATTCGCGATCGACTCGTCCAGTGCAGTCTCAGACTGTTTGCAGTTCACCATGTAAGCATTAACATCCAATGAAATGTGCAGGAGACGTTCGTTTAAGTCATGTAATTCTTGTCCTTTCTGTGAAGATAAACTAACTAAATCATGGAACTTGTCGCATTGCCTATGAGTAAACACACATGTGCTACAACATAGCTTTGAATGATCTTCACAGTAAAATTTGATCTTCTCTTCGTGGTCGAGGCAAATGTCCATACCTTTCATGTCTACTCTTACAGGGACTGAATCAATGTCTTCAATACTGACAACGTCATGCTTGCCTGGTTTAAAGATCTTATGCAGATGATTGCATTGGTCACAAAATAGCTCATTACAAATCTTGCAGTAAACAGTGGCTGTTGTAGATGAATTATTTCGCACACATGGCTCACATGATCGTATCACGACACACTCCCCTGACATGTCACTCGAACTATTTGATTCATCTCTTTCACACGTAGCCATTATAGAACCGGAACACAATCTTAAGTGTTTTTTTTTAAATTCTACTTTCGATTTGAAAAAAAGGAAACGAAATGTTTCCAAAACATTTCTTATTGTTGTTTAAGTATTTTCACTTTAATGTCTAGAAAAAAAAATGTTTTCTTTTTATCACAATCAGCACCGCACTGCAAAGTTAAATTTGCTTAGTTATCTTTGTCACAAGTATCCATCATTAAACCTGGTTGTTTTCTAAATTCTACTTTCGATTTCAAATAACTAACTTTGTCCGAAACATTTGCCTTTGTTGTTTAGGTACAATAATGTTGATACGTAACACTTTCAATTAATTGTATTATGAAATGAATTTCTCGTTTATATTATCTGATCAAATCCATAAAAGCCAGCAAACTGATTTACACTTGTTCCGACAAGGTACGTGTCAGCTTAATATCACTAAAGTCTAAACGTGTCGAAAGTTACGGTTCTCCGATTGGGCCGTTTGTTTTGCATTATCGATCATTGAATTAACCATCGCGATATCGAGAAAGCGATGTAATAAGGAGCGAAAGACCCCGAGTATGTCGACCAGCAACCAAAATTACAAGCTTCCGGGAACGGGGATCGAACCCGGATCGCCTAGGTGAGAAGCGCGTGCACCAACCATTGCGTTAACCGGAACCTTTAGGAGCAAAAGCTTTCTTGCTACCTATAGACGATTCAGGCTTTATACACTGTGCGTATTACGCTCAGTACCTTAAAAAGTGTTGAGTCCCAAACCGATTTGGTTGAGTCTCAATATGTGGATGCACTTAAGCAGCCATTAAAGTGGTCCAACAATTTAAACACCTCCTTATTTCCATTCGAAACCAAAACCCCAGCACCGCGTTGAAAGCTCTGTTCAACGAGTTTTTCACTGGGGATAATATACATCACATGGGTCCGTGTATATACCGTCTTTTCGTTTTTCGATTTGCATTCGACAAAACGAAACATGAAAATCAACGCGATATAGTTCATATTCCGATTTTCTAATAACCGAAACAAAATACGAAAAAATGACTTCTTTATATCGTGTGTCATTGTACTAATTTTCAAACAAAACACGAACTCATATCTCTGTTCATAATTCGTTTTAATCTTGACATAACGAAAATCAATGTTTGAAACTTCAAACGGAATGTTTGGTCCCGTTTACCGTTCTTGGTTTGATAAAACGGTAAACGAAAAATGAGTGGCGCTGTGCAAAGATCTTGAAATAAACATGTTTATTTATTGTATTTAGTTATTAAATGTAAGCTTGCGTAATGTGCAACAAATTTAAGTTAAATTAATAAAAGATTTAACGTAACTTATTTAAATAATTAAGTGCATATTATTTTTGTGAGGATCAGCATGCTTTCAACCTGGTTCATTAAGAATACTGTTGGATTTAGTAAAATGAATGTAAGCCCGCTGCTAATTATCTCGTTTCTGAATATTCAAGCGTTAAAAAGAATTTCAAGAATTACGCCCTAAGAATATAAATCATTATCCGGTAAATTTATAAATACAAAAACTAGATAACAGATATTTAAATGAATTTGACTCGACTATATCATGCAATACTCGTAATATTGCAAGAAAATGTCCAATATGATTGGTAATGTTTTTTTTTATTTTATTTTATGCATTTGGTAAATATAGGTTTAAATATGGATGGCGTATTGTTTGTGTATGTTGCTCTAACAATCACACATATGTTCAGCATTTTTTAACCCCCCCGCCAAAGGCAGAGGGCTATAAAATTGTCGGTGTCCGTCCGTCATTCCGTCTGTCACAAAATTTTGAAATTGGCTTGGTGGGGGATATCAATTCAAAGAATATGCTTGTGTGTTGTTGTTTTTTTTTTTGGGGNGGGGGATGGGAGGGGGGATGGTCATGGATGTCTTATTAACATCTCGTATAAATTCGTTTTGTTTCTAGTTATGTCCAAGAAAATTGGTAAACTAAGAAGGACAAGACCATGTAAGTGCATGAAGGGAAATCTTGCAATTTGAAAGCTCAAAACAAAATGCATATGTAGCGCATATGTGACCTATATAGGAGTCATATAAAGCCCATATATCACCCATATGCATCTAAAATATTAAATTATTAAATGATTGATACTATATATCTGTGTTTTGCGAAGACAAATTCGACTGTGTCTTATTATTCTTCATATTTCTTCCAAAATCATCTCCACAATGGTTGCCTTATCTGTATCAGAAAAATACATTTTTAACACTCATAAATAACAATAAAAGATTAAAAACATCTACAATATGGAAATCGGATAATTTGTTTTTTAAACAAAAATACGGAACAAAACATATATTTTACATAATTATACATTTATTACCCTGTTAAATGACATTAATTAAATCCTATGACTCCTCAGCAAAGCTATTCTCCGTGTGATAGAAGGCAATAACAGTTTTAGCCTGCCCTAACCATAGGATAGCACATTCAAATGAAAATATAATAATAATTAACAATGCAACACAAAGTGTAAACAGACACAAATGAATAAGAAGGACACATGCTTTTACTAAATGGTTGTTCAAATTTCACATAAGAGGATAGCAAAAATATTGTATTATGTAAATGTAGCACATGTTGTTATCACATTCCCAGTGTTCCCCTTTGTTAACAGACCATATGAAGCAATATTTATGGTAGACGTGTAAGGCTTACCCAATTGTTTGGAACATCCATAATGTCGGGATAATAAGAAGCGTTTAGATATGATGACATTTATAACGTTGTTGAATTAAAACAAAGAAAGTCAATACAAAATATTGTAGTTTTAACTGCTGTTAAAAAGACAGGAGGAAATGGAATGACAGCAGTTTAAAACTATTCTTTAACTAATTAAAACAAGACGGCCATGATGGCCCTGTATCGCTCCACTGTTTTTTTTATGCGAAAAAAGCGTGCAATGCGCATGGGTTGAAATGTACTCAAGTATGTGACTTTCTTTCTATCCCTCGTCCCACTGGGCGCTTAAAGTTGGTCGGTCAAAAGCTTTTCATAGCTTATGTTTTATAATGTTTGTATATCATACCGACAATAAATAAATATTGATTTGATTTGTTGGAAGGGTGAGCATTTTTATATATGGAAAACGTTACTACGGTGTTAACTAAACAGACTAAAAAGCCCGGGAATTGTCGCACAAGTCCTTTGCTTATAACGTAGGTACATTTATCTCTCCAAAAGATATTGTCGTTCTTTCTATTTCACATATTTTTAGATGCTGAAGATCAAATCTACCCATGTTCTACAAGATTAATGAAAGTTCCTTCATTCAATCATAATCTTTTTCCAAAATTCCAAAGTGTTTGTAGGTTTCAAAGTTTCAGTTACTTATATAGTTCATGACATATGCAAAATACCTAATGACGTAGATAAACCGAACTTTACTTCATTCTTGAGGCATTAGTGAGTGTAGCAGGATTGTTAACGCGGTGAAGAAATTGTGTATTGTACAAAGAAGATATTTGCCTGGGGAAACATAAAGTTACGAGTTTTTCAGGTTCATGAGGTGCCGAAAGGCAGTAGGAATGATAACTTTGTAGAGGTTGTTTGTTAAACAAAGTAAATGTTTATGAGACAAAAAATTGAATTATAATTCATCGAGATGTTGCGATCATGGCAACACTACTTGCATATGGCGTGAGGTTTTAAGAGATATCATGACAAACAAGTTAGTCCAAGAGTATTTTGATAAACTTTTAGTTTGAGAAGAAAATAGTTTATTCATCCCATAATGAATAAATAGCAAAAACGCATAACCATGCAAAGTTCAACGACTTCCTGTGGCCATGTTTTTTTGACGAATCAAATTTTCTTGAACAACTTTTAAATGGGAGCCTTCAAGGGATAAATTTGGCCCCAGGGGCATAATTTGAACAAACTTGGTAGAGAACTATAAGATGTCACTACATACCAAATTTACCTAGGCCCAATGGTTATGGACAGGAAGATTTTAAAAGTTTGCACAAAAGAGGCTTTATATAAGCATATGTTCAGTTTTGTGACCCCCCCCCCCCGGGGCATAATTTGAACAGACAAAGTAGAGAACTATTAAATGTCACTACATACCAAATGTGGTAGCACTAGGTCCAATGGTTANGAGGAACACCAATGAATATAATTTCAGACATGGTCCATATGGTCCGCAAATCTGGGCCGTATGGTCCGCAAACCTGGGCCATATGGTCCACAAATCGTGGCCGTATGGTCCACAAATCTGGGCCGTATAGTCTGGGCCGTATGGTCCCTAATTCCAAAATACACCCCCCTCTTTTTAATTGTGAAAGCTTGTTAATATATTGAATAAATTATGAGCATTGCAGCACATATCTGGATATAATGTAGTTCTAAAAAATATTCATTTTTATAAGCTGTGAAATAAAAGTAATTGAATTGCAGTTTTATATTTATGTAAAAGGCCATTGACTGAACCCAAGTTCACAAAAATACTCTTAGCTTATAAATTGAGTTTGAGACAAGGAAACAAAACTTGGTGTTGATAAACTTTTAATGTTGCATTAATTACTTATGTGTCCCAATCAGCATCAGAAATTCAAACAATGACACAACACAGTATTAAAACCTGTTAATACATTACTGTTATACATTAAACTAAAAGCTTCTTTCCAGATTTCATTTGACTATGATTAAGATATGTTGTGTAATTTCAGCAGGTGGCTAATCAATATTAATTAAATAAATCTTTTCGACAGCCAATATTCCCAGGGTATAGAATGCAGTGGAAACGTTACATATACAATGGGTTTAAATTATGGCACACAGCGGCCATTTGAGGACAACATAGGCCATTGGTTCTAAAACATGACTATTACATGTTCAAAGATTGTGTCATTACGTTTGTCAAAAGTGCATTAATCGGAACAGATATTTAAATTCATTTATAAATACTAAAACAATATAGAACAGTGAACAAATCGCCAAAGTGCTATTATTAGTAAAACATTGCATATAATTTGATATGTTATTAAGGTCATAGTTAAGACACAGAGTAAAGTAAAATTGATATACAATTAACAATGAACAAACTAATTTGTATAGCATATTATAATAATCATAAACAACTAACAATGAACAAACTAGATTACATTATATATCATAATAACATCATTCAAAATGAACACAATCATGTTGCATTTTTTGCAAAATGAAGATGTAATATATTATAAATAACTAATAAAATATAAAAATATGTTCACAGACTTTAACAATTCAAACATTAACAGGGACTGCTAACCATTTTTAGCTAAGAGTTCCTTTCTAGCTTGTCAACACTTAAGGCCGATGGCTTGAAGTTAACTGATAAAATATTTCAGCCATGTTCTATGAAAAGATCCGCACAGGCTAATCAGAGACTACACTTTATGCTTTTATTGTATTTTTGTTTTAAAGGAAGACTCTTCTTGACAAAAATCTAGTTTAGGCGGAAAGTGTAATCCCTGATAAGCCTGCGCCAACTGCACAGGCTTATTTGGGATGACACTTTACACACAAGCATTAAACCCCCTTTTCACAGAGCGAGGTTCATTTGTTTTCATATGTATTTTTGATTAATGAAAGACTCAGAATATCAGTACCAGCTTTACATGTAGATTACTTTGAGTGTATCAAAACACGTTTTTATTCTATAAAAGATGTTAATACAATTATATTAAAAGTGTTTGATTAGGAACATTCACATAACACATTTAAACCCTGTCAAAACAAGTTACATAGTATATAATATGTTGGAATGTCAAAAGAGAATGATACACTTGGCTTGTTAAACGTTGCGTAGATTCATATATATCAACCGACTATAAGACATAGCTTGGTGTTCGTAAAACAAAAAACATAAAAATATAAAGGAATATTTTTTATTTCAAATTGAGCAAAGAGAGCATGACTCAAAGTTACCTACAACAATGTGAAGCAGACACTAAAATGGAAGCTCAAAACATTGAACTTGGAACATGATCTTAACCTAGAACAGACATGACAAAAGAAGACAGATGAATCTAATGTTTCTAAAAGAACAGCAAGTTCATTAAAATATTTATTCAACATATAACTGGATAACACACAATCAATACAAGGTAATCCAAGAGATGACTATATACCCCGCCTGCAATATTTTGACCTTGAAGTGTTGAACTCCATTTTTAGCCAACATGATTGGCTCATAAGTTCTGGACATCTTCTGAATTACATTAACTTTTCAAAGGGTATAGCAGATAGGAATCAGATACAACAACAAGGATAAAATATTGACCTCCAAGTGTGACCTTGACCTTGAGCCAGCATGGTTTACCTATCATATTGGTAAACTTCACATACTAGCCAAGTTTCATGAGAACTTATCAAACGGTTAAGGATTCATGAGGAAGGCACTAAAATGGAAGCTGAAATTTTGAACTTGAAGAATGACCTTAGCCTTGATCTGGCATAACTGACTCATGTCTTATGCACATTGTTTCAATAACCTTAACATTGTAGCGATGACAATCTTTCATAGGGTATAGGAGACATGGAGCAGAATCGAAAAAGGAAGCTCAAACATGTAACCAAATGAGATCTTGACCCTGACCTGACATGACTGTGTCATGCTTTCTGCACATTGTTTGAATGACATAAACAGTGTTGCCAAGGTTCAGGAAAATCCTTCCACGAGTAAAGGAGATTGGACACAAATTTAAGGCTCTAATGTTTAAGCTAGAAATTAGACCATGATCTAAAGCCTCAGTCACTGACTAACACATTTTGCTCATTTTTTCAACAACCTCAATATTTTAGTCATGTTTCATTAGAATCCATTAAATAGTATAGACGATATGAAGCAGACACGAGAATGGGAACCCAATCCTTCCACCCAGAAGTGCCACCTTCACCTAGAACCCGCATGACTAAATAATCCCTTCAGCACATCATCTTAATGACCTAAACATTTCAGCAGAATAATATAGGAAAATAGAGGTTCAAATCATTGACCTTGAAGTATGATCTTGACCTTGAAGTGGACACAAGCGTAACAGACAGACTGACACGCCACTACAGACAGACGAAGGGCATTTCTATATTCCCTGATCCACTTTGCCGCCAGGTTTTAATAAACATAAATTGTATGTCAGATGGTAATGTTTGACACACAACAATTGTGTCTTACACAGGAATGTTTGGAAGATAAAACACAGACGTTTTGGAGATCATCATGCAGTCTCTCCACACCAGCACAATCATTACAAACTACCAGAAAAGACATGAGCAAGCAATAACGCAAGCACAACTTGAACCCTGTGACTCAAAATAACAGGCAAGACAAATGCCAAATATGACTAGAAATTTAACCGGGTATTCAGATAACAGCTGCATCGACAGAATAAATAAAAAAAAAAAATCCAAAATAATCACATAACTTTAACTTCATACGTCAATGGCTATAACCTGCTTATAAACAAACACTGCTTACAGAATTTGCTAATTAAACTAACAAACATTTTTTTGTTTATATAGAAAACAAAAATCTGATAAAATAAGTTTATAAAACTAATTATTATTATTATTTTTAACAAAGTGCTATTCTTTTTACCCATTTATGCCTAGCGTCTAGAAAAAAGGCTTTGGCAAACAGTGCATAATGCGGCGTCTCATCAGGGTCTGCTGTTTGCTTAAAGGAATTTCTGTAAGAAATATTCTAAATATAGAAATAAATATACTAGACATCCCTAATTCTGGAAATGAATTGATCCAATTTAGAAGGATGGGAGAGTCCACTAGGCATAAATGGGTTAATCTAAAAAAACTATCTAAGCCTTGTTGTCGTAAGTCACAGGGTATCTTTCTTGCGCCCTGTTTGTTTTCTAAATGAGAACTTGACTTCTGTTGGACGCAGTCCTTTGGTGTGTTTGGGTGTTGTGTGGGGACTAGATTGTGGCGTACCGACGGGCGGGAAAATGAACTTGGTCGTCTCCACCTGTGAGATACTTCTGAGCGGAATCAGACTAGAGTTGCGTTGAAACTGAAATATATCATTATATGAAAAGGAAACATGTCATCACCAATAACATATTGTTTGTGTGAGTAAGGTCATTTTCTTTTTAAAAGGCGGTTGAACATGTTATGAACAAAAAACAAACAGAAATGTTTGTTGCGTAAAAATGTATAATATTTAAATTTGTGTAGATTTAACTGCAATCTTCTGTTATCTTATGAAACAGTGCTAAAACCTGGTTAGTTTAGTTAATAGAACAGTGTTAAAACCTGGTTGATTAAGTAACTAGAAAAGGGTTAAAACCTGCTTGATTAAGTAACTAGAACAGTGTTAAAACCTGGTTATTTAAGTAACTAGAACAGTGTTAAAACCTGCTTGATTAAGTAACTAGAACAGTGTTAAAACCTGGTTGATTTAGTTACTAGAACAGTGTTAAAACCTGGTTGATTAAGTAACTAGAACAGTGTTAAAACCTGGGTGATTTAGTAACTAGAACAGTGTTAAAACCTGGTTGATTTTGCAAATAATTTTTTTTTGCAATAACCATGTGCATTTAGTTAAACTTAACAAGAACTTAATTGCTCCTGAGCTTAGGGATTGAATTCGAAAAAACGTTTCATCATAGAGAATAAAAATCGGAAGTAATATCAAAATCGTCCCATGCATTCAAAAATTATGACCTTTAGCCTCCAACTGTGACGTTTTCCTTAATCAAGGTTTATAGAAATTATACACCACATATCTTCTTGTCATGGGGAATAAACTAACAAACTAATATTAAAATCCTACCAGATAAGTTAAAAATATAGAATGGAAACAAAAAACATGAAATTTGGCCTTCAATTGTGTCCTAGACCTTTATGTATTAGTGTGCGACTACACTACTATAATGATTAGTATAATATATCAAATGTGAGTGAAATGCCAACATTATGGATTGTTAACTACAGTTTAACAAATATTATATGTTGCATACAGCAGGCTACATTCCACTATGAAGTAATGGTTACACAGCACTCTGTTGCAACCCATGCACAAAATGACACACATCTAGATAAACAATCATAATTGACAGATTTTATATGTGCAACAACATAATTATTTTATTGTTTTATGTGTCCATTATTTTTATTAAGTAGGATCCTTACGACCAAAACCGAAAACAAACACAATAACACAAATAAAAGATATTTAAGCATTGAACTTTTGAGATATTCATTGTTATAAGTAATAAGTACACTCAAAATAACAAGCTTAACAAGATCTTTTAGCCACTATATTTCTCAATACATATGACTTTATCAAATGACAAAATTACGTTTATAAAGTGAGTATTTACAATCTTACACATAGTGATATCAAATGCTAGTAGGCTGATCAAAACTCACTCCCTTTGTTTCATCTTAGGAAATCATACGTAATATGAAAAAAGGCTTGTTTTTTATTTTATTCAGCATAAATCTTAAAAGCACACACAGTTAATGGCCTGTTAAATAAAAACATTTTTAATGCAACAGATTTTGCTCCAAAAAGTTTGATGACAATACATTTTACTACACATTTACAAACAAGATGACTCCAGCAATTATCATGTATACGCAAGGGACAAAATTGTCACAAAACCAGGTTTCCAATTTCAAACAGCTTCTCTGCTGACTAATTTTTACGGGTGTTGAAGTTAAGTTTAAATTACTTCATTAAACTATATTATGTTTTATGTTATTGAAGAAGATGAAGATCGGATGAAAAGTATTTGAATTAGAGAGCGGAAACCAATGTTTAAAACGCACTCAGTGACCCAGTGACCTTGTTTTTCACCCTGCATGACCCATATTAAAACTTGACCTAGACATCATCTAGATACAACTTCTGACCAAGTTTGGTAAAGATCAGATAAAAAAAACTTGAAATAGAGAGCCGACACAAGCTTGTTCCGCCCGCCCGCCAGCCAGCCGGCCCGCATTCGCCAATCTAATAACCAGTTTTTTCCTTCGGAAAACCTGGTTAAAAACTTATAAAGCATTTATGTTAATAATTTAAATAACGCCTTTTACTTATATGCTTTTGTGCATTGTATTTAAATATGTATTTTATTTAAATACAAATTATACAAAGTATAGTCCATTTCTGTAGTACAGGTAAATTATATATCTCCCTTTTCTTATTATACAGTAAATTTACTTTTTGTGGGAATTCTTTCCTTTCTCCAATGTAAGTTTACAAAGGTATATATATTAGCTAACACAGGGGGAAGTTGCGCAAAAAATAAATAAAAATATATATAATATATCTAAATATATTATATATATATATATTTTTATTATTTTTGTTGCGCAATTTCCCCCTGTGTTAGCTAATATACATACCTGGTTTACCTATGAAGGCTAATGCAATGCCTGTTGTTGTAATGTCCAATCATAATCAAGAATCAGTCCGATGCCAGATAATAATTAGTCATTCAAAATGAACTGTTTTATTTCATTGTAAATTGCCTGACCATGCTTGCATTTGCCAGACCATCTAGTGAATGTCAGTCCACTCTCGTGGTCTACATTTATTCAACCTGGTGAGTTGTAAAACTGTTTTCATTTATTTAAAAAAAAAGTATTGTATTAGGAAATGTGAGTTAATTAGTGAAATAATTGCGATATTCATTTCATTCATATTACATAGAATCGCACGAATTTTTCTGTTTGTAAAAATATTGTAATTGTTTTGTTAAGACTGTTTTCGTCATGGCTTTATTGGTCAGCGCCTCCAATAAAATGGAAATAAACATTCATGGACTTGGTTAATCATGAGCCCCCACCCCACACCCAAAACATCTATAAAACCAAACTTTATCGGTGAAATATAGCAGGATAAAGAATGGATAGGAACCGTGGATTTCATTGTATACAAACTTTAATATTAAACTTGATCACTAGCTTGTTCTTTTTAGCTTTGCAATACCTGTTATATTATGTTAATCAAATAATAAAAAAGAAGTAGAAACAACATATTCTGATAAAAAAGTCATGCAAAATAAAACATTACACATCAGTAAATTATTAATGAGGTCTGAATGTTACATGTAAGCCTCAGTTTGAGAAAACAGGGCTTAGTGCAAGTATAATTTCATGTTAGTCTGTGCGGACTGCCCAAGCTAATCTTGGACAAACATTTTACAACACGCATTTAACCCTGTTTTCCCAAAGTCAAAGTTTGGGGTACAACATGCTGACTACATGCAAAAGCTATAAATAAACCAAAAGTGAAAAAACACCAATTGTTAAAGTGCTCATGCTAAGTTAATCAACAGTGTTTAAACAAGTAATAAACAAAACAGTCTTAAAGCTACAACACTTTTGGAACTGGAATACGTCAAAATGCATCAGCATATGAGCAGCACTCTATGAAATGGGGCTTAATGCATGTAAGTAAAGTGCAGTCCCATATTAGCATGTGCGGATATCAATGATGACACTTTCCGCCTACACTGGATTTCGTTTAGAACAGACATCCTTAAAACAATTTTTTTTATAAAAGCGGAAAGTGTATTCCCTGATTAGCCTGTGCAAATGAGATGATTAGACAGGCAAATCTTGGACAACAAAAAATGATCATGCATTAAGCCCCATTTTCCCAGAATCATGCTAATATATTTTCATGCCTTAACAGAAGTTTCCACCATGTTAATGCAATTGATTCTATAGACATATCCCAGAATTAGATACTTTTGGAAAAACCTGTTAATCTACTGGCACAAACAAAGATGACCCATGTATAATGCTTTTAAAATATCATACCATATCTACCATTATTATTTGAATGAAACTGCCATTGGTTGATAAAATAAACCATCATTGTTTTTCTTAAGAGACTTGTGCCAGCCTTGTGTGTAATGAAAGATAAGTGTGATTTTCAAAGTCTAGCGCAGTCCAGGATAAGTCTATTGATTATAGAGATAGTATTCATTTTTCAACTTTATTGTGTGACCCTAGTGTAACATTGGTCAACCATTAGCTTTTTTGGTACCCAACAATCAATGTTTCACTTCAAAACACAGCCCACAGAAAGAATCATAAACATCATGTGCAGAAATGCATCACCAAATTCATAATGGAGCATATAAAATCTTAGATGGTACGTTACTACTTTTAAATACCAGATCATACAGGCTGAAATATTCCTGGTTCCAAATTGATGTTTTTGTTCACAACACCAAATTGTGCAGTTAGGGTGCACACAACGTTACCTATCTCACAATGGTCATTGTCAACTATGTTGGTCTGGGAGAGAGTCAGTTTTCCAGACGAGCGACTGACATTCACCGAGTATTTGTCCTTGGACTTCTGTCCTCGCTGCATCGAAACAAGTAAAGGCAAGCTAGAAAAGGCTCTTATTGAAATGAGCCACGCTCTGGGAAATCTAGGCTTAATGCATGTGTGTAAAGTGTCGTCCCGGATTAGCCTGTACAGTCCGCACAAGCTTATCAGGGATGACACTTTCGGCTTTTATGGAATTTTTCGTTTAAAGGAAGTCTCTTCTTAACAAAAATCCAGTCTTGGCCAAAGTTGTCGTCCCTGATTAGCCTGTGCAAACTGACTAATCTGGGACAACACTTTATGCACATGCATTAAGCCACTTTTTCACAGCGCTACCTCAAAAAGAAAACGCATAAAAGTGTGTTGCAGTGTGTTTATGTTACCTGTGAGGAAAAGATAAAGGGGTGACAAGTCAATTTCAACCCCTGCAACACACTCGTACATTTTCTAGTTCTATAGCAGTTATTATGAGCAAGCCAACAATAGGTCCTATAAAAGTAGAAAATGCATTATAAAAGTGCACTGCAGAGTTTTTATACATGTGAGGGGGGGATGATTAAAGTGTTTATTGCCATAGAAATGTAGGCAGTGCAAGTAATACCAGTATATACCGTGAGTAGTCATAACCTGTAAATAATAGTTAAACTTATGTTTGTTAATTTGAAAAGCTCTTGTATTTGATACAGACATAAATTATTTCGCTTATCGGCTTTCCCTATACATTTCAATCACAAAATTCGCCATTATTGAACTCATATTTACACTAGAGAGAATATGATAATCCTGAAATTATAAAACTGTTCATGTGTCAATTAAGAGATTAAAAGGGACCTTTTCACGTTATGGTAAATTGACAAAATTGAACAAGAGATGTGTTTGTCAGAATCACAATGCTGGGCCGCTTTGTAATAAAATTTATATTTATCATTTGGCAGTTTTAGAAATTATCTCCCTTTAAAGCTTATCACTTCCCTTGGATTTAGTTTTTTGACGTTTGACCTTAAAGGATGACCTTGACCTTTCACCACTCAAAATGTGCAGCTTCATGAGATACACATGCATGCCAAATATCAAGTTGCTATCTTGAAAATTGCAAAAGTTATGACCAAACTTAAACCAAGGTTATAGTTTTTGATTTAAGTTTTGGGACAGAAAGAATGACAGACAGGCTTAAAACAATATACCCCCTCTTCTTCGAAGAAGGGGTCATAAAAAGACATGATGTACATGTACACAAATTATTACTATACTTAGCGTTATGTGTTTGAAAATAACAAGAGATGTGTTTGTCAGAAAAACAATGCCCCCTATTGAACCGCTTTGAAATAAAATTTCTATTTATCATTTGGCAGGTTAAGACATTATCATGACAAAACTTTAACCTAGGTTAAAGTTTTGGACAGACAGAATGACAGACTGATACAGGCAAAAACAATATACCCCCCCCCCTTTTTTTTTAAATGGGCATACAAAATTGTTTCAGATTCACACATTTTTGTTTTAGTTATGATATTTGTGACGAAACAGTAATACTGAATATTTACCATGATCTAAAATATCCATTATATGCATCTTTTGAAGATTTAAAAATCTGAAAATGATAAAGCGTTGCAACGATTAGCGATTGAATAAGTGGTCTAAGTGTTAGACTTTTACTCCAGGGGTCAGTGGTTCGAGCCCAGTTGTGGAATACTTTTTTTCTTTCTTTAATTTTATTCTTGTTTTTTTTTTACTGGAGATTTTTAGTGCCAATGTTCACATTTAGCAGTTTAAAGCATTTAATGACAAACTTCAAAACATGCCAAAATCTGTGAAAAGGTCCCTTTAAAATGTTGATACATCGTAATACAGTAGTAATAATTAACAGCAGAAAGCTTCAGTAATTTTAAACATAATGTTAACTTTATAAACACAAATAAAGAAGTATGCATACATTTGAGAAAAGAAATCTAATTAATACAGAATATTCTGCAATTAATTAAGGTTCTGTCAACAAATACATGTACACCATTACCAGACTCCTTAAATGACACAATTCCAAAGCAAAGTAAAAAAATTCAAGACAAGCTTAAACATCACTCCATAATTCAAAGCCAAAATACAAATATGAATACCAAAAAAACAAAATGTGAAGACTTGTCGGTAAATTGTGGACCAGCTACAGTCATTCACATTACCAGCACCTATTCAACATGCAAAGTTTTTGTCTTGGCTACATTTCAACACTTACCAGTAAACAATCTATTACACAAAAAATCATTTTTTCTTCCATTCATCATGCAAAATTCTTGGCTATGCATTTCAAAACATACCAGTGTACAATTAACTATTCACAAAACTCATTTTAATCGTTATCAGGTCAATGTTGTCAATATCCGGTTAATATTGTCAATATCAGGTCAATATTGTCAATATCAGGTCAATGTTGTCTATATCAAGTCAATATTGTCAATATCAGGTCAATGTTGTCAGTATCAGGTCAATGTTGTCAGTATCAGGTCAATGTTGTCAGTATCAGGTCAATGTTGTCAATATCAGGTCAATGTTGTCTATATCAAGTCAATATTGTCAGTATCAGGTCAATGTTGTCAGTATCAGGTCAATGTTGTCACTATCAGGTCAATGTTGTCAATATCCAGTTAATATTGTCAATATCAGGTCAATGTTGTCAATATCAGGTCAATTATGTAGATATCATATAAATATTGTCATTATCAGGTCAATTATGTAGATATCAGGTCAATATTGTCAATATCAGGTCAATTATGTAGATATCAGGTCAATGTTGTAAGTATGAGGTTGGTGTTGTCAGTATCAGGTCAATGTTGTCGATATCAGGTCAATGATGTCATTATCCAGTCAATGTTGTCAATATCAGGTCAATGCTGTCAAAATCAGGTCAATGTTGTTGAGATTGGGTCAATGTTGTCATTTTCAGGTGAATGTTGTCAGTAGCAGATCAAAGCTGTCAGTAACAGGTCAATGCTGTCAATATAAAGTCAATGTTGTTGATATCAGGTCAATGCTGTCAGTATCAGGTCAATGTTTTCAATATCAGGTCAATGCTGTCAGTATCCAGTCAATGTTGTCAATATCAGGTCAATGCTGTCAATATCAGGTCAAAATTGTCCATATCAGGTTAATGGTGTCAGTATCAGGTCAATGTTGTCAATATCAGGTCAATGTTGTCAATTGCAGGACAATGTTGTCAGTATCAG
Source organism: Dreissena rostriformis (assembly GCA_007657795.1). Lineage (NCBI taxonomy): Eukaryota > Metazoa > Mollusca > Bivalvia > Myida > Dreissenidae > Dreissena > Dreissena rostriformis. The sequence goes on from VMBQ01002186.1 coordinate 105,409, forward strand.
GTCAATGTTGTCAATATAAGATCAATATTGTCAATATCAGGCAAATGTTGTCAATATCCTGTCAACCTGGTCAATATCAGGTCAATGTTGTCATTATCAGGTCAATGTTGTCAGTATCATGTCAATGATGTCAGTATCAGGTCAAATGTTGCCATTATCAGGTCAATGTTGTCAGTATAAGTTCAATGTTAACAATATCAGGTCAATGTTGTCAATATCAGGTCAATGTTGTCAATATCAGGTCAATGTTGTCAGTATCCAGTCAATGTTGTCAATAACAGGTCAATGTTGTCAATATCAGGTCAATGTTGTCAATATCAGGTCAATATTGTCAATATCAGATCAATCTTAACAGTATCAGGTCATGTTATCAGTATCAGGTCAATGTTGTCAATATCAGGTTGATGTTTTCAATATCATGTCAATGTTGTCCATATCAGGTCAATGTTGTCTATTTCAGGTCAATAATGTCCATATGAGGTCAATATTGTCCATAGCAGATCAATGTTATCAGTATCAAGTCAATGTTGTCAATATCAGGTCAATGTTGTCAATAACAGGTCAATGTTGTCCATATCAGGTCAATGTTGTCAATATCAGGTCAATGTTGTCAATATCAGATCAATGTTGTCAATATCTGGTCAATGTTGGCAATATCAAGTCTGTGTTGTCCATATCAGGTCCATGTTGTCAGTATCCGGTGAATGGTGTCAGTATCAGGTCAATGTTGTCAATAACAGGTCAATGATGTCAATATCAGGTCAATGGTGTCAATATCAGGTCTATTTTGTCTATATCAGGTCAATGTTGTCAGTATTAGATCAATCAGGTAAATTTTGTCAGTATCAGGTCAATTTTGTTGACCTATAACAAGCAAGGAACCTCCAATTTAAAAGGCATGAAGCATACCAATCTATAAAGATATTTTGCTTTGTCCACTGTTTATTTACACCTTTAAAGAGTTAAGCTGAAAAATTAAGGAATAATTACGTCATGATGTAAACAGTGAAAACTATTGATAATTTTAACTGGTTTGATACAGTGAATTATTGTTTTTAAGATACAAATATTTGCACAGAAAAGCAAAACATAATAAAGTGTTCACAAATAATGTACGAATCAACATATTGGTCATAAATATAAAATAAATTATACAAAATATTTGACAAGTGATTCATCAATTCCATTTCTTACATAATTTAACTGGCTGATCAACTAATTGATTGGCAATCTTAGGACCAACAATCAAATGTTCCACCCAGTAACAGGTGAGCACTGACCAATTAATATATATGGAAACTTTATTTTTAGGCGGTCTAAATGTTGCATATTTCGCAATCCTAGATTAGAATTGAACAGAATAAGAGCCACTTCATGGGAAAATAGGTTTGATGTCACATGCCGCCAGCTTATAAGCTCAAGACTAATGCATTTGCATAAGAACCATTTTCGCATGACATGACTCATATATGTCCGCCTTCTTGATTTTTCAATAACATGATTGTTCTACCCCAATGGTAGAATCTGTATTTAAAACTTTTATAACATGCACATTAAAAAAAAAAAGCCAAACATCTGCAAATAACAAAACGTAAAATAAAAGGATTTCTACATCATTGAAATCGTTACAGCCATGCCCTAGCCGCCATTGTCTTTCTGCATGCCAATCTAGCCAATATTTCTTTGCAATCATTCCACTGACATCATACCACCAAAATGCAAAACAAAATGTGGCCATATGTGTCGTGTTTTGAGAAAACTGGGCATCATGCATGTGCGTGAAGTGTCATCCCAGATTAGCCTGTGCAGTCCGCACAGGCTACTCTGGGATGACACTTTCCGCTTTAACTGGATTTTTGCTAAAGAAGAGACACCATTTATACGAAAAATTCCATAAAAGCGGAAATTGTCGTCCCTGATTAGCCTGTGCGGACTGCACAGGCTAATCTGGGACGACAATTTACGCACATGCATTTTGTCCAGTTTTCTCAGAACACGACACAAATGTGACCATATGACAGCTATACCAAACATATCGTGTAAATGTTTCCAATCAAACGGTGCAGGTAAAACTATTATTGGAAATAATATTTGGAATTGAGGTCAAAGAGGTCGAGGTACTGTTACATTGTCCAGACCAATTATTTTCAGATTTATGCATGTGCCTTTAGTGTCGTACCAGATGAGCCTGTGCAGTCCACACAGGCTAATCAGGGACAACACATTTCTCCTAGACTGGATTTTGGTTTAGAAGAAACTCCTTAAAACGAAAAAATCCATTCAAGCTTATAGTGCCGACCATGATTAGCCTGTGCAGAGTACACAGGCTACTCTGGGACGAAGCTTTACACCCATTCTTTAAGCCATGTTATCCCAGAGAGCAGTTCATATGAAGTGACAAAAATTACACTTTTTATTCAAAGTCGAGTCAATACATTGTTCTGTATATAAACCAAAGAAGAAATTGCACAAAAGTGGAAGAGCCAAGCCCCTAATGTTAAGTCTTAAAGGATACTACAAAGTAACATTTAACCCTTTGAGCGCTGGAACCGGATTTTGAAGTCCTTTGCAAACAGTTTGGATACAGATGAGACGCCACAGAACGTGGCGTCTCATCAGGATCCAAACTGTTTGCTATTCGGATAGTGGTCTTAGAAAACCCCCCGAAGAAAATGCAAATTTTAGAAATTCAGCAGAAAACATTTTAGCAGACGACAAATTACCCAGCATGCAAAGGGTTAATAAGCCTTGTTCTGGTAAAACTGAGCTAAATGCATGTGCGTTAAGTGTTATCCCAGATTAGCATGCGCAGTCTGCACAGGCTTATCAGGAATGACACTTTCCGCTTTAATGGAATTTTTTGTTTAAAGGAAGTCTCTTCTATACAAAATTCCAGTTTAGAGGGAAATTGTTGAAATTGTCGTCCCTCATTAGCCTGTGCAGCACACACAGGCAAATCTGGGACGACACTTTACGAACATACATTAAGCCTAGTTTTTCTAGAACAAGGGTCAATGATCCTTGAAAAGACAGACATCCCTGCTTTAATACATCCAAGTTATAAAAGCAGAGATCACATTTATTTCTGCACAACAGACAGAAATACATTAATAAATATTAGATTAGGGTTGAATACAGATAAGTTTATTAAGCGAGGCTTTAAAAAAACCTACGACGCAGACTGGCAGATGGTTCAGGTTTCGTGCCAAGCAAATAAAATTACCAGGTATATGTATTCAAGACTTGTCTCGTATTATGGTATTTATCCCATCCTTTTAACATTTTTCTGTTTTCATGTCAAAAGTAAAACAAAAGAATGAATGAAATTTTCAAGGAATATCATGTAAATAAACAATATGATATCACTATACTGCGTGTGTTTTAAGTGTATCCCAACAGTGTAGAAAACACCAACACTTATCAGATGGGGTGTTATTTACAATAATGCCTGCATAAAGATGGGATACAAATTTATATGTATCCTGGTTATAATTAGCAATAGAGATAGCACAGGACAATGTGACAGTACCCTCTCCGAGTCTATTCTACAAAATGATGGTAAAATAATGGAGAGAATATTGAACTGTCTTGCCTTAATACCTCTCTTTACAGCAATATTTCATATCTCTACAATAAAAATGGCATTTATAGAGGTTAGTATAGTGGATTCAAAGACAATTCAAGCCATGCTAAACCAATGTCTACCTATTTATGTGCCTTTTTTCCACATAATGAATATATAGCTATGATTTATATGTAATAATTAACAAGTAATAAGACATGTAAGATGCATATGTCTCATCTATAATGTTCGACAAACCATACATAGTAAATTCTGAACAAAAATGCATAATTATAGAGTAAATGTACTGATGTGCAGCACAGAGTATAATATTACTACACGTTAACACCATGTGTAAATCTATTTATCAATCAGGGTCCTTTCTTGTAAATTCTTACAACAAGTTTAAGTTATGACACAATAACGCAGTTCATATCACAGATGTTCATGGCTTGAATTTTTCTTATAAAGAAATATAACATTTCTATCTATCTTCGGATACTGTTGAACTCCCCTTTCGGGTATTATTAACAGATCGCGCTGTCAGTGCAAGAAAAAGATATGTACAATATTGTACAATAAAGTATTGACAGTGAGACGTCAAAGAAAGAAGGTAAGACTGAAACAAAGTTTGAAAAGTCTCAACATAACAGCAGGCAAAGTCAGTCTTTCATGAGTGATCTTCAGGTAAAACATGATTTGAATTGATATTTTCATAACAATTCATTTAATTCGTCATGGCAACATTTTTTTCATGGATCATCACTGGAATATGGTTGCTAAGGAAATGACAGTCTCGTGGATATATGCTTTATTGGGGGGTGGGCAGTAGTATGTTCGTTTCTGTTTATTACTCAGCATAATTACCACCAAATCTCATATTAAGTCTAACACAAGTGTTGCAAATTAAGAAAATCAACTTCTGTTAAACAGAGATTGAATGCTAGCGATTGAATGCTATGATATTCCTCTACAATTGTTTTTAGAACCTCGCTCTGGGAAAAAGGGGCTTAATGCATGTTCCTTGTGTCATCCCAGACAAGCCTGTGCAGTCTGCACATGCTAATCAGGGATGACACTTCCCTCTTTTATGGAGTTTTTTTGTTTAAAGGAAGTCTCTTCTAAACGAAAATCCAGTCTAGGTGGAAAGTGTTGTCCCTAATAAGGCTGTGCGGATTGCACAGGCTAATCTGGGACAACACCATACGCTCATTCATTAAACCCCTTTTTTGCAGAGCGCAACTCATATGTATTTGAGATAGCTCTATGCAGCACTAAGAAAACTCTGGTGCAAAAAAAATGTAAAAGCCCATACAAAGATTTACAAAACACTTGAAGGTAAATACTGTTGTAGCACCCCCTAATGACCTGGCTAGCCAGAGTATACCACAGCGCCCTACACATGTAGCGATTGGCGAAGTGATACAATGCGTTATCTACACAATTCTATTGGTCTGGGCCCGTATTCACAAATCATCTCAGGAAAATCTTAACTTGAGTTGTACTTCATGGAAAATCTAACATCTAATCTGCTAAAAAGAACCCAATGATTTCTGCTCACAAAAGGAATCATTTTTATCAAAATTTAATTATTTCAAACATTTTATTGCCAAAAAGCCTTAATATGTTACAGCTAGAGACTTCAGGAATTTTATGAATTTAATGAATTTTCTTAGTTTGACCCTAAGGAGCTTTGCAAAAACGGGCCCTGATATCATTTACAAGAAAAATATTTTCGATGCCCACACTTAATAAATGCAGTTGACAACAAAAATATTGAATCTGATTTGATTAGAAGAATTCATATACAAAAATTCAATGTCAGTTGCTAATAGTAACCAAAAACTCAAATGTTCACAGTCTAAGTACTGACCTGCAGTTGGGGACTGATGGAATGTCGGGTGCTGATGTCTGCGTAGGCTCGGAACACGATGTCCGGCAGCACGGCCAGGGTGATGAGCGCAAGCTCTGCTAACCAGACGCTGGCAGACTGGAGTACTGTGTTCCAGTCATATAGCAGGTAGTTGTGTTCACTCAGCAGGGACCTGTGGTGTGATAAAAATGGGCCGCATTCTCAGAAAACTGTGTTTAATGCATGTGTGTAAAGGGTCGTCCCAGATAAGCCTGTGCACTGGCTAATCATGGAGGACACTTTTGGCTTTTATAGTATTTTTCGATGAAAGAAAGTCTCTTCATATTGAAAATCAAATTTAGGCAGAAAGGGTTATCCCTGATAAGCCTGTGCGAACTGCACAGTTTAATCTGGTATGACACTTTACACACATATACCTTCAGCCAAATTTTCCCAGAATGCAGAATGGTCATCATCATCATCATCATTTCCATAATCACAATCCTCACCATTATCTGAGCAGTATAGTTTGTGAATTCAAATTATTACGTTACAACTTCATGAACTTATTATTACTTTATTATAAATATAATTAACTGACACAGAATGGTGATCGTGATGAATCCAGCATTAAGCAACAGCCATTTCCCCCGGTTCTTCTAATGGCACTTTTGCTACAGTGTTTGTTTTGTAAAATTTGGGGCTGAAATTCAGCCCCATTTCCAATCTCAACAAGCAACTTCTTTGAATTGATATCCCCCGCCAATTTAGAGCTTCGTCACAGAAAAAAGCATTTTTTCAAGATACACAGGGCCATAAGTCCGTTATTAACAGAAGGTGTACAATGCCATTTGGCGTGCATCATCCTCTTATCCATATATATACTCATACCAAGTTTCAATGAAATCCGCCAAAGCACTTCCAAGATATGGCTCCAGACACAAAAGTGCCAGACGGACGGACGGAAGGATGGACAAACGGACGAAAGGGCGGACGGACAACGCCAAAACAATATCCCTCCGCTTTTGACGGGGGATAAAAAGCATATATTTTTCCCAATTGAAGATTTCCTAAAATTCCCAATTAAAGGTTTTCAAAAATAAAATCCATTTTTTTTCTCTTATACATTGCAATATTCCCGTATTCTCTCTATCCAGTTTTTGGAGTGAAACCTACAAATATCATGTTAACAAGCAAATTCGTTGAATTGATATCTCCCGCCAAACTAGAGCCTTATCACAGACGTGACGAATATTCCCACATGCTGCATTGACACAGAAATATACAAAGGGCCATAACTCTGTTATTAACAGATGGTGTACAATGCCATTCAGCGTGCATCATCCTCTTATCCATATATATACTCATACCAAGTTTCAATGAAATCCACCAAAGCACTTCCAAGATATGGCGCCGGACACAAAAGTGCCGGCCGGAAGGACGGACAGACGGACAACGCCAAAACAATATCATCTGCCTTTGGCGGGGGATAAAAACACTTACATACTTAATTTTATAGTATTTGACAGCAAAATGACACAAAACTAAATTTCACAATTTTAGTCAAAACAACGTGATTTTTTCACCAATCGAAAGGGGCCCAGCCCCATTCCCAAAAATGTTTAAAAAAAACAACAGTGGTAGCACTTACGGCCATATGATGGAGTTGTAGACGCCTGTTCCCACAGAGTATGTGACGAGGAAGAACGCAAACCCAAACCAGATGGGCGGAGACCAGTAGTGGATCGTCAGGCACAGCTGGCAATAGGGGGAGGGGGTTAGAGTATGAGCCACATTCTGAGAAACTGAGCTTAATGCATGTGCATAAAGTGTCATCCAAATTAATGAACATGTGTTAAGTGTCATCCCAGATTAGCCTGTGCAGTCCCCTCCGGCTTCTCAGGGACAACTCCCTCCACCTGAACTGGATTTTTGTTTATAAGAGACTTCCTTAATAAACAAAAAAAAACATTAAAGTGGAAAGTGTTGTCCCTGATTAGCCTGTGTGGACTGCACAGGCTTATCTGGGATGACACTTAACACATGTTCATTAAGCTCAGTTTTCCCAGAACAGGGCTCATATTATAGAAGGCATTTAGCAGTTAGTAGTTATATTACCTCATTTTGTTTAAATTGATAAAATTAACATGGTGTTTATACAAAATGTAGCTCAGACATAATGATTTTCGAGATCATCTTGTAAATGCACTATATGAACATTATAGTTGATGGCCATCATTATTTGAAATATAGATAGCCAGTTTTAGAACATTTTATATGATAAGAGTGAAACATCGTTTTTGTTTTTAAAAAAATCCAGTATTTGTACACTAAAAAGTTCTTGTTGTTGAAAAAAAAAAGCCAACTCTCATATTCCAGCAAATATTTTGACCACAAAAATAAGCAAAACAAATGTGTGTGTGTTTTTTTCTCAGAGAAATAGGTTGAAGTCATCAAGACATCTACCCATGCACTCAGCCCCGGATTACCCATTAGGCAGAGAAGGCCACTTCCTATGGGCCCCAGGACTATTAGGGGCCCCATGAGACCGTGACGAAGGAATTTCTTTTACTTACTTACTGAGCCTAATCTAACTAGAGCTTTGTCACAGACGTGACGAATACTCCCACATGCCGCATTGACACAGAATATTTTGAATGTTGTTCTCACAAAAACACCATGCTGAATGTTAAAAAACGCACTAAGTGACCCCGTGACCTAGTTTTTCACCCGGCATGACCCATATTCGAACTTGACCTAAACATCATCTACATACAACTTCTGACCATGTTTGGTAAAGATTGGATGAAAACTACTTGAAATAGAGAGCGGACAACATGCCGAATGTTTAAAACGCACTAAGTGACCCCTTGACCTAGTTTTTGACCCGGCATGACCCATATTCAAACTTGACCTAGACATCATCAAGATACAACTTCTGATCAAGTTTGGTGAAGATCGGATAAAAACAAATTTAGTTAGAGAGCGGACAACAAATACAGACCGACACACCGTCAGACAGACAGACCGACAGACAGACAAGCTCACTTCTATTTACCCCCCAAAACTTCATTTGTGGGGGTATAATAATTTGACAAAACCAATAAGACATTGTTACATTGAATGTCTTGCCAGTCTTGGCACTGGTAGGCTAATTTAAACAAGTGATATCGACAGAGCACTGGTGTTCTAAGAGACACTAGGCCGACTTGGGGCCATTGGCGTTTCACTTCCTATGGGCCTCCTCTGTGCTAATCCGGCGCTGCATGCACTCACCTTTAAGCAGACGATCGTGAGACTTCCAAAGTACACAATAGAGCCCAGTGTCCAGTTACCAATCATCTGATGAACAAACAAGCACAACCAGTCAATGTGAATGCCTTAACCCTTTGCATGCTGGGAAATTTGTCTTCTGCTAAAATGTCGTCTGCTGAATTTCTAAAATAAGCATTTTCTTCGATTTTTTTCAAAGAATACTATCAGAATAGCAAACAGTTTGGATCCTGATGAGACGCCACGTTCTGTGGCGTCTCATCTGGATCCAATCTGTTTGCAAAGGCCTTCAAAATCCGGTTCCAGCGCTCAAAGGGTTAAACANCATACCAAGTTTCAATGAAATCCGCCAAAGCACTTCCAAGATATGGCTCCGGACACAAAAGTGCCAGACGGACGGACGGAAGGACGGACGGACGGACGGACGGACAGACAATGCCAAAACAATATCCCTCCGCTTTTGACGGGGGATAAAAAGCATATATTATTTCCAATTTAAGATTTCCTAAAATTCCTAATTAAAGGTTTTCAAAAATAAAATCCATTTTTTTTTCTCTTATACATTGCAATATTCCGATATTCCCTCTATTTAGTTTTTGGAGTGAAACCTACAAATATAATATTAACAAGCAAATTCGTTGAATTAATATCTCGAGCCAAACTAGAGCCTTATCAAAGACGTGACGTATATTCCCACATGCTGCATTGACACAGAAATATACAAAGGGCCATAACTCCGTTATTAACAGATGGTGTACAACGCCATTTGGCGTGCATCATCCTCTTATCCATATATATACTCATACCAAATTTCAATGAAATCCGCCAAAGCACTTTCAAGATATGGCGCCGGACACAAAAGTGCCGGCCGGACGGACGGAAGGACGGACAGACGGACAACGCCAAAACAATATCATCTGCCTTTGGCGGGGGATAAAAACACTTTCATACTCAATTTTATAGTATTTGACAGCAAAATGACACAAAACTTAATTTCACAATTTTAAAAACAACATGATTTTTTCACCAATCGAAAGGGGCCCAGCCCCATTCCCAAAAATGTTTAAAAAAACTACAGTGGTAGCACTTACGGCCATATGATGGAGTTGTAGACGCCTGTTCCCACAGAGTATGTGACGAGGAAGAACGCAAACCCAAACCAGATGGGCGGAGACCAGTAGTGGATCGTCAGGCACAGCTGACAAATAGGGGGCGGGGGTTATAGTGTGAGCCACATTCTGAGAAACTGAGCTTAATGCATGTGCATAAAGTGTCATCCAAATTAATGAACTAATGAACATGTGTTAAGTGTCATCCCAGATTAGCCTGTGCAGTCCCCTCAGGCTAATCAGGGACAACTCCCTCCACCTAAACTGGATTTTTGTTTATAAGAGACTTCCTTAATAAACAAAAAAATCCATTAAAGTGGAAAGTGTTGTCCCTGATTAGCCTAAGTGGACTGCACAGGCTTATCTGGGATGACACTTAACACATGTTTATTAAGCTCAGTTTTCCCAGAAGAGGGCTCATATTATAGAAGGCATTTAGCAGTTAGTAGGTATAATACTTCATTTTGTTTAACCCTTTGAGCGCTGGAACCGGATTTTGAAGGCCTTTGCAAACAGTTTGGATCCAGATGAGACGCCACAGAACGTGGCGTCTCATCAGGATCCAAACTGTTTGCTATTCTGATAGTATTCTTGGAAAAAAAATCGAAGGAAATGCTAATTTTAGAAATTTAGCAGACAACATTTTAGCAGACGACAAATTTCCCAGCATGCAAAGGGTTAAATTGATAAAATTAAAATGGTGTATATACAAAATGTAGCAAAGACATATTGATTTTCGAGATCATCTTGTGAATGCACTATATGAACATTATAGTTGATGGCCATCATTTTTTGAAATATAGATAGCCAGTTTTAGAACATTTTATATGATTAGAGTGAAACATCGTTTTTGTTTTTAAAAAAAATCCAGTATTTCTACACTAAAAAGTTCTTGTTGTTGAAAAAAAGAAAGCCAACTCTCATACTCCAGCAAATATTTTGACCACAAAAATAAGCAAAACAAATGTGTGTGTGTTTTTTTCTCAGAGAAATAGGTTGAAGTCATCAAGACATCTACCCATTCACTCAGCCCCGGATTACCCATTAGGCAGAGAAGTCAACTGCCTATGGGCCCCAGGACTATTAGGGGCCCCATGAGACCGTGACGAAAGAATTTGTTTTACTTACTTACTTAGCCTAATCTAACTCGAGCTTTGTCACAGACGTGATGAATACTCCCACATGCCGCATTGACACAGAATATTTTGAATGTTGTCCTCACAAAAACACCATGCTGAATGTTAAAAAACGCACTAAGTGACCCCATGACCTAGATTTTCACAGGGCATAACCCATATTTGAACTTGACCTTGACATCATCTAGATACAACTTCTGACCAAGTTTGGTAAAGATTGCATGAAGACTACTTGAAATAGAGAGCGGACAACATGCTGAATGTTTAAAACGCACTAAGTGACCCCGTGACCTAGTTTTTGACCCGGCATGACCCATATTCAAACTTGACCTAGACATCATCAAGATACAACTTCTGACCAAGTTTGGTGAAGATCGGATAAAAACAACTTTAGTTAGAGAGCGGAAAACCAATACAGACCGACAGACCGTCAGACAGACAGACCAACAGACAGACAAGCTCACTTCTATTTACCCCCCAAAACTTCATTTGTGGGGGTATAATAATTTGACAAAACCATTGTTACATTGAATGTCTTGCCAGTCTTGGAACTGGTAGGCTAATTTAAACAAGTGATATCGACAGAGCACTGGTGTTCTAAGAGACACTAGGCCGACTTGGGGCCATTGGCATTTCACTTCCTATGGGCCTCCTCTGTGCTAATCCGGCGCTGCATGCACTCACCTTTAAGCAGACGATCATGAGACTTCCAAAGTACACAATAGANGAAGAAAATGCTAATTTTAGAAATTTAGCAGACGACATTTTAGCAGATGACAAATTTCCCAGCATGCAAAGGGTTAAACTTGAAAATGAGCAGCGCTCTGGGAAAATGGGGCTTAATGCATGTGCCCTTTGTTGTCCCAGATAAGCATGTGCAGTTTGGCTTTTATGGAACATTTGGTTTAAATGAAGTCTCTCTAAACAAAAAAACAAGGGGGAAAGTGTCGTCCCTGATAAGCCTGTGCGGACTGCACAGGCTAATCTGGGACAACACTTTACGCACATGCTTTCAGCCCAGTTTTCCCAGAACAAGGCTTTATAAATTCAAATACGGCGCTCCGTGACATGCTTTAATGACACTAGTGGTTACATGTAGATAATCCATGGTCAGCCAAATACAAGTGATATTTATGTCATTAATCTTTTGTCCCAAACAGGCCAAAATGATGTACACAATTAAGGTCATAACCTATGAGCAAGACCGCTGTAACTTCTGTTATTATTCTCACAGATAGGGGGAGCCTATAGTCGACCTTTTGTCAGTCTGTCCAAATTCAAATGTTGATAGAATTGAGTTTGTGTGGGTCTAAACTAATTTCCCCGATATTTGTTTCTTTCCTACTTGACATCTGTCTTTCTGTCTGTCACACTTTGTTTCCGCACCAGTTCTCAGACACTATCATCCGGTTTTGATGAAACTAGATATGCAGCATCCCAATAAGGTGGACATGTGCATCCCTTTTGAGTCGTTCTTGTCCAATAATTTTTCATTAAGGTATTGCCGTTTGATTATTAATACATCACTTTTTGTTTCGTAAAGCAATTTATCACATGCTATACCTTGTTTTCAATGTAATACAGACATTACGTATTTTTTTATATTACACATGTGTATACAACATTTTTAAGCGTTTTTATTGGCAACAGAATCAATAACTAACCAATCGCATGGTTTTATTTTGGTGAAATGACGTCATCAACATGAAATGACGTCACAATAGTAACAACTTTTAGATCTATCATCATTTGTTTGGTAAGTTAAGATGTATTTAATTTAGTTTAAACGCATGTGATAAAAAAGATCTGACACTCGTTGTCATATCATAACATATTTTATTTAACTCCAGGAAATTCGTTAGTAAGCTCACCAAAGGCTCGCTTACTAACAAAATTCCTGAACTCGTTTAATAAAAGATGGTATGATATGACAACTCATGTCAGATCCTATATTTACCCACCTAATGATTCCAATTTGATGAATTTTGATATGCAGAATCGGTATATGGTGAACATGCGCATATTGTCACGTTGTACCTCTTTAGAGTTTTCAGGGAGTTAATGCCCCTTGAATAACTATTAGTTTCAACACAATTAACCCATGCATTGACAAAGCAACGATAGTGAGCATACTGATAATCTTGTTTAATTACAAAATGATGTGATTTCAGAAATATTGTATGTGATAAGTTTAATATCTTAACTTTTGTTCATTTCAAGTACAAATAACTGTGTTTATTCATGAACACATTACTGTTTAAGGTAGAAATGTCTTCAAACATTGTGCTTAATTAACATATCATATCTATAACAGTGACTTTACAACCATATAGGTGAGGCAATTTGAAAAGCATATGGTAGTGTACATACCCGTCCATCTGGGAACACAGAGGTCTCCTCTCCCATCAAGAACACTGTTCCAAAGAACATCACGGCACAGTGCCATAGACCTGAAGTACATGATAAACAAGAACATCACGGCACAGTGCCATAGACCAGAAGTACATGATAAACAAGAGCAATCACTGAAAATGTCTGACAGCAGTTTTCAATACATTCAACTTTATAAAGATAAAATTTATCATCATCATTGTTGCTACGTAAAATTCAGTTAAATTCAACATTCTCATGTTACATTTTTTTATAAATTCACATGCACATTGTTCATAACATATATTTTCTTTAATAAAATGTATTCAAATTGTCTGTTGTTTTTTATGATTATTGACTCGGAACCATATAATTATAAGGCAGGTAGATTTTCTACAAGCATAGTTGTTTCCATGTGCATTTACTGAATTAACTGTTAAGATTCCAATTTAAAACAAATGAGAACAACATGTGTTATTGAACAACAACTATTTTGGAAAATCTGTCTTATGCGAATGATGATAATATCATCTGAATGTGTGTGCCACCTCTGTCAGAATCTCATTTAGAATAGATCTATTGTAGTAAGACATATGCTTCTAAGTATATAATATAATAACATACATTTATTTTTATAAGAATACACAAGCTAAAAGTCAATAAGATCTTATATAAAGCCATGCTTCATTTAGTACAATTAATAAACAATTACAAAAAGTCAACAATCAATATAATATTTGTGTTCTTCACGAAAGTTTAAGTAATGACTTAAAATATTCCAACCTAGACTGTTCCAGAGGATGAAATTCCGGACTGACATATTCTTGTTTTTGGAAACTTTCCTGAAACAGAAGATCTTAAGTATGTCTGTAAAAATAAACAACAGGTAACACAGAACAAGTTTGTCAGATTTATTCTCAAAATGTTTCTCATGTAGGTCACAAACAATTTGAAACACTTATTTAGATACCAGTTAACAAAAGAGTCAAATAAATCATGTTATTTCACATTAAAAAATCAAACACAAGGTCACCCCATCTATATGGACTACTTTCTTGCATCTCAAGAAACTGTACTTTCATTGTTCAAACCTATTTATTTTAGCTTGATTGCATTGAAAGCCTAAGGCTAATTGAAACGCTCTCGAGACTGTTTTCTAGGTACAATCAGTACTTTGTGTCATTTGGAGAGATCTAAATACCGTTCCCACAGTTGGGATCAAACATGTGACCTCCCGGTTGCTAGGCAGATACCATATCCACAACGCCATGGCGACTTATTGTACTTTCATATCACACAAGACTTAGCCAGAAAGGGGATTACATTCTCCCCAAGGAAAAAGGATCAGGCTCAAAGTCCTTAAGCTTCCAAGGTGCCAAATTTTGGCATAGACTACCGACCAGTTTGACAGATATTGGCATACTTTTGTCTTTCTAGGTTGCCATCAAGAACCATATTCTTAAAGCCATTTATGATTAGCATCACTAGTTTTTTTTAAAGAACTCAACTGTTTTGCACTAAAATTTGTTGACCACACTAGGTTTATATTTATCACATGAAATCATCTGTATTAGCTCTTAACCCAAATATAGTCTGTTTAAAATAGGTTTCCAATAATTCAATCTTTTAACCATCTGAAACTGTGATTTTTTTAGAATAATGTATTTCCTTATTTCTATAGATCTATAGATAAAAGCTTGAACTGTGAACTGTAACTTAGGAAACCAAAATACAACATATCTTGTTCAAACACTATGTGTTCTAGATAAGACAGTACCTGTAAAGCTTAGGGTTTCCAAGAAGAACACTCGGCTTCAAATGCTGCTCAAAAATCCCGTACATCAGGATGGGCATGGCTGTGAACACCATGTTGAAGTTCATCAGATAGAAACTCTCATAGAGAGACTGAAATAATACATGTTGAAGTTCATCAGATAGAAACTCTCATAGAGAGACTGGAATTATACATGTTGAAGTTCATCAGATAGAAACTCTCATAGAGAGACTGAAATAATACATGTTGAAGTTTATCAGATAGAAACTCTCATAGAGGGACTGGAAGTATACATGTTGAAGTTCATCAGATAGAAACTCTCATAGAGAGACTGAAATTATACATGTTGAAGTTCATCAGATAGAAACTCTCATAGAGAGACTAAAATTATACATGTTGAAGTTCATCAGATGAAAACTCTCATAGAGAGACTGAAATAATACACGTTGAAGTTCATCAGATAAAAACTCTCATAGACAGACTGAAATTATACATGCTGAAGTTCAGCAGACAGAAACTCTCATAGAAAGACTCTAGTTATCAATGTTGAAGTTCATCAAATAGAATGTCTCATTGATAAACCCGAATAATAAATGCTTATGGTCATTGGATATAAACTCGCATTAAAGAGTTTGGAATTATACAAGTTGTAGTTCATAAGACAGAAAATCTCATACAGAGACTAGAGTTATACATGCTTAAGTTAATGAAAAAAAAACTCTCATAGAGACTTAAATTATACATGCTGAATTTCTGAATTAAATTATATAAAAATTCTCCTATAGAGACTGGAATTTTTGACATGTTGAAGTTCATAAGATAGCTCTAATAGCGTGACTGAAAATATACATGTTGAAAACATTATCGCCGACTGAACGCACTAAATGTAGTTCAAACACTTTCAAACAAACTATATAACCTACGTACCTGTTGAGAGAATGCTGAGAAGAATGTGTAGAATAACTGGGCAGTGATAAAGGCCACATTCTGAAAGTAAAACCAATACAAATAGATGTTGATATAAAAATGGTAAAAATTAATACTTAAGTTGCATATTGATGCCATGAAATACACACATATTCTTACAAACCATATTCCAATTATTCACACATATAATTATCCAGTAGTAAAGACGCACATTATGCAAAAATGGTTCTTTTGCCATATGCCGCCAGCATAGCTTATGACCAGATAGCTTATCCGCGCAGTGTTGTCAGGAGCTACCTTGTGCACTAACGAGGCTGCGATACCTTGCAATACTTTATAGCTGACAGAGTAGCTCCAGACCTTTCTGCCAAAAATGGATTTTTTTTAGAGGAGACTTCCTATAAACAAAAAAAATCCATACAAGCCGAAAGTGATGTCCCTAATTAGCCTGTGCAAACTGCAAAGGCTAATCTGTGACAATACTTATGCACATGCATACAGCCCTGTTTTCCCAAAATGCGGCTCATAAAAACACACAATCAACAGAACTTACTTTGTAGAAGAAGTACTGTACGAGGTTTGAAAGACGAATGTAGTAGAAGTGTCCGTGTACCAGGAGGGCTTTTTTGAGGAACCGGAATCTGGCGAAGGCGTAGTCACTGTTCCTCACAGCCTGACGTCCTTCCTTACCCATGATGCCTGCCAATGAAAACATGCAGTATGTAACTTGTGCTATGTTTTTTTTCAATATTATAGTTAACCCTTTCAGCGCTGGAACCAAATTTTAAAGGCCTTTGCAAACAGTTTGGATCCAGATGAGACGCCACAGAATGATAAATCCTAATTCTTTAAATGTGCTGTGTCTACAGGAGATGGATGCCACTAAATTCCATTTTTTCTAAAAATTCCACTTATGTCTATACAAACTTAACCTTAATATCTACACAATTTCACAGGCTGGTTAAGTTTGGAAAGTTTCATCCCTTTAACAGAAATGCATTTTTGTGTAATGAGCAGCACATGTTTTAAAAGTGTAATTTTTTGCTAACAAAGTGGACACAAAAACAAAAACACATGAAAAAAACACACAAACAAACAGACAGGCCCATTCGTATATGCCTCCCTGCATCTGTACATGCTTGGGGCAACAAAAAGGTAATTTTTGAATAAAACATCACAGAGCATAGCAAAATGTGGCCTGTACTTAAAATATTTTCAAAATCACACAAAAATCTGTCAATGTCTATGTGCACAGTGTTAAACCCATGATATGAAATGCACAACTATTTCATAATGTTACATGTACCTGCACAACTTAACATGAACAACTAAGAAATAATACTCTTTTGTGCATAAAAAAATAAAATAAAGTATCATAGCAAACATGAAGCGACTATGGTTTATATAGAGTTGCAACATATTAAAAATTTATAAAAACCTTCTTCAGTGGTGTAATAATAAAACATATGAATCACCTTCTGGGAAAACTGAGCTGAATGCATGTGCATAAAGAGTCGTCCCTGATTAGCCTGTGCAGTACACTTTCCGCTTGAATAGTATTTTTTGGTTAAAGAAAGTCTCTTCTTACTTAAAATCCAGTCTAGACGTAAAGCGTCATCCCTGATAAGCCCAGTTTTCCCAATACACGGCTCCCAAAATGTGTCGCGTTCTGAGAAAAATGGGCAAAATGCTTGTGCGTAATGTGTCATCCCAGATTAGCCTGTGCAGTCCACACAGGCTATCCGGGACGACACTTTCCGGCTAAACTGGATTTTTGCTAAGAAGAGACATCATTTAAACGAAAAATTCCATAAAAGCGGAAATTGTCGTCCCTGATTAGCCTGTGCGGACTGCACAGGCTAATCTGGGATGACAATTTACGCACAAGCATTATGCCCAGTTTTCTCAGAACACGACACATATGCCAGGGCCAATACATACCAATTCCCACATCTGCCTCCTCTATCATGCTGACATCGTTAGCACCGTCTCCTATGGCTGCCGTAACTGGCTTGCTCTTGGAATGTTTGATTAATTTCACAACCTGCAAATAAGGCAACATTCATGTTAGATTTTCCCTTTCATTTAATATGAGTTTGTTTAAAGATCAGTCTATAACAATCGAAAGATAACTTAGTTGACACAACCCCATATTTGAAATTAAGGTCAAATGAAAACAGGTAAAAAGACGGGTAATAAAAAAAAAACATTGAGCTGCGCTCTGGGAAAATCGGGCTTAATGCATGTGCGTAAAGTGTCGTCCAAGATTAGCTTGTGCAGCACACACAGGAACGACACTTTCCGCCTAGACTAGATTATCGTTCAGACAACACATCCTTTATACAACAATTCCTTCAACCAAAAAAATCCATAAAAGTGGAAAGTGTCGTCCTTGATTAGCCTGTGCAGACTGCACTTAACGCACATGCATTAAGCCTTTTTTTCCCATAGCGCGACCCAATTTCTTTCTCCCCAACGGATCATTCTGCACACCTCAGCTTTCTGTAAAGGCGTCATCCTGCAGCACAACACGGCATTGCACCGCAGCGCTAGCTCACACAAGATGTCGCTGTCCATCATACAGTGAGCCAGACTGGCCCCGTCGATCACAAGACCAAACCTGTGACCCCTACTGGCTGGCTGGTCCAAACTGCAATAGTACATACAGTGCTCCAGATAAGATAAGATTTGAAAAGGGCAGGAAGCTAATTTGTCAAAAGGGAACTTAACACATGGTCATATTATCCCTGTGACATATGTTTAATATATAGCATTCGTTATAAATGTTTATATTTCATATTTAATGTATTTTCATTCAAAACATTGTTTCAATAATTAATAAAGCTAGTTTCACTGTGAAAATTTAATTAATTCATTGAACATTCATATAAAATTTCCTGTATAATACTGTGATCAGTTCCGAAAAGTGAATGGTGGGGGTTCAAGGGGGGAGGGTGAAACCTTCTTGCGGCAGGGTGCTGCGCCCCTCTGATTAGGCCTAGCTGGAACACTGCCATACAACCAGTGTGATGCCACATTAATATTAAGTGCATCATTAAAACAATATCCAGGAATGGCACATGAAATTATACATTTTTAAATGAAACAAATATCCGTATTCAAAATTTGATTTATTATTTGAATAGTTTGCCACGTGCAGCAACATTTTAGTGAAAATAATGTCATTCCGTAAACCTACTAACTCTTTTCCTAGAAGTTAGACCTCTACCACTTGGATACGCATTTGACCTGTTTGTAGTTCCTTAGAACATTAAATGAAATACCTTAATTAAAGATTTTTAAGGCTTCATTTTCAACCCTTATATGCTTATGCAGAGCAAACAGCATAAAACCTGAACAGCCTGATGGTTGCATAAAGCCATTTTCGCTTTCTTTCTGATTGAGCTGATGATACCAAGCTGATAAGTAGCAGTGAAGTTCTTTTCTGTGCATTTATGTCAACATTACAGCCATGTTGCAAAGTGTAAAATGTTCAATTTGCTAACAGATTTGCTGGCTAAAAGTATGACTTAAAATTTTCTTTAACATTGTAGACATGCAGAAAATCCACCAGTACAGTATTAGAACACTATACCATTGGAAAGTTTACTGTGATATTCACAGGCTAATATGTGGCGTGTTCTGAGAAAACTGGGAAAAATGCTTGTGCGTTAAGTGTCATCCCAGATTAGCCTGTGCAGTCCGCACAGGCTAATCAGGGACGACACTTTCCGCTTTTATGATATTTTTGTTTTAATTAAGTCTCTTCTTAGCAAAAATCCAATTTAGGCGGAAAGTGTCGTCCCTGATTAGCCTGTGCGGACTGCACAGGCTAATCTGGGACNTTTCAGTCAGTAGTTGTTCTTCAGTCAGTAGTTGTTCTTCAGTCAGTAGTTTTTCTTCAGTCATTAGTTGTTCTTCAGTCAGTAGTTGTTCTTCAGTTATTCGTTGTTCTTCAGTCATTAGTTGTTCTTCAGTCGTTCGTTGTTCTTCAGTCATTAGTTGTTCTTCAGTTATTAAGAAAAAACAGTTTTGTCATGCCCAAAAAGATTTCATAAAAAAAGCCGCACTAATTTTTAAGGAGAAAATAGTTAACAAAAAGTTCATACCACAAAGGTTAATATTAAATTTATGTTTGATGGATGAAAATATAATTCTATAATTCCATATGAGCCTCGCTCTGTGAAAAAGTGGTTTAATGCATTTGCATTAAGTGTCGTTCCAGATTAGCCTGTGCAGTCCACACAGGCTAATCAGGGACGACATTTTCCGCCTTAACTGGATTTTCGTTTACAGGAAACTTTATTGAAACAAAAAATACCATGAAAACAGAAAGTGCCATCCCTGATTAGCCTGTGCGGACTGCACAGGCTAATCTGGGACGACACTTTACCCACATGCATTAAACCCCATTCTTACAGAGTGAGGCTCATATGCTTTATGACAACTCACAGTTTCGCGTGCTTTCTGATGAGATGCCCACACCTCACACTGGAGGTCTGCTGTGTGATGTTCAGGGTGTCCATGTCCGAGGTGAAGTGTCCTGCAGAGTGACTGATGTTCACGGCTGTCTCCTCCTTGTCACCTGTCAGCACCCACACCTGACATGGACAGGATAACTTTAAGACCATTATTATTTTTTTTACACATAAATTTTCATTTAGTTCTTTTAGTTCGTTATTAGACCAATCAACAAATTTAATTGTGTATCAAATAATAATGTCCGATGTTTAAAAAAAATCTTTAAAAAATAAATCTATTGTAATCCATCCATTCATCCTGCGTCTGTTTTGCCATCCAGATAAATCCAGATATTACACAAAGGGAGTATATTAAACTGTGTACTTAACTAACAATTCACATTTCCTGTAAAACTCTAATGCAGTAGAGCTGTATCAAGAGAGTTGACTTTGTTAAGGTAGAATAGTAAGGATAAGCGCTAATTGGTCACAACTTTATTGCCAATTGTGTGTATGTTGTAGGTTAAACAGCCAACACACGGCGGATCAAAGACAATAGCTGAAATTAAAAGAGGACAATGTGCGATCAACACCTTATTAAAATATTTTATGCGCTTTAATTACACAGAAATAAAAACATATTGATTTGTATTGTTTGTTTGTGTTAAACTACATATACTAGTACATGTATCTAGATATTCTTATTTACCTTCTCTTATTGGCATCGATAAAGGTAAGGTTGTCATCTCTTTGGCCATGATTATAATTGAAAAAAAACTAATTGGGAATTGGCTTTGTCTTTGCTATAAACCAAAGAACCCACACCTGCACCTACCTTGATTCCAGCCTGCAGTATTGCCTGGGAGGTTCCCTACACATACCTTTATTCCAGCCTGAAGTAATGCCTGGATGGTTTCCTACACATACCTTTATTCCAGCCTGCAGTAATGCCTGAATGATTCCCTGCACCAACCTTTATTCCAGCCTGAAGTTATGCCTGGATGGTTCCCTAGACATACCTTGATTCAAGTCTGCAGTAATGTCTGGGGATGGTTCCATACACATACCTTTATTCCAGCCTGCAGTAATGCCTGAATGGTTCCCTACACATACATTGATTCCAGCCTGCGGTAATGCCTGGATGGTTCCCTACACATACCATTATTCCAGCATGTGGTAATACCTGGATGGTTCCCTACACATACCATTATTGCAGCATGTAGTAATACCGGGATGGTTCCCTACACATCCCTTTATTTCAGCCTGCAGTAACGCCTGGATTATTACCTACACATACCTTTATTCCAGCCTGCAGTAATGCCTGGATGGTTCCCTACATATACATTATTCCAGCCTGCAGTAATGCCTGAATGGTTCTCTACACACACCTTGATTCCAGCCTGCGGTAATGCCTGGATGGTTCCCTACACATACCATTATTCCAGCATGTAGTAATACCTGGATGGTTCCCTACACATACCATTATTCCAGCCTGCATTAATGCCTGGATGATTCCCTACACATACCTTTATTCCAGCCTGCAGTAATGCCTGGATGGTTCCCTACACATACCTTTATTCCAGCCTGCAGTAATGCCTGGATGGTTCCCTACATATACATTTATTCCAGCCTGCGGTAAGGCCTGGATGGTCCCTACACATACATTTATTCCAGCCTTCAGTAATGCCTGGATGGTACTCTACATATACATTTATTCCAGCCTGCAGAAATGCCTGGATGGTTCCCTATACATACCTTTATTCCAGCCTGCAGTAATGCCTGGATGGTTTCCGGCACATCGTCCTGTAGCTTGTCTTCCACAGCTGTGGCTCCCAGCACATGTAGATTCTTCTCCACAAAGTCAAACGCCTCTGAAAGCTGTATATTCATCTTAGATATCAAAGTAATGGCCAACATTATAATATTTGATTAAATGCTTTATGAACATCACCAAGAGTTTTTTTTATAAATTAGAACAGCCATGAATGATGTACATAACATTAATATATTTTTTATTGATGTATTTTATTAGATACCAAAATAATATGAACAGTTCAACAATAAAAATGTGAATGATGATAAAAACCAAAGCACTGTTAATTTTAAAATAAACCATATAAATGGCAATACTAAATTGAAGATTAAATGAAAAAATATAAAAGAATCCTAGATAAAACAAAATATTGTAAATACACAAAATAGCACAATAATGATTTAACTCAAACACTCTGATCCGTTTTGACATCAACCGAAACAAGACCTGTCCCAAGACAGCGCGCTATTAAAACGATGGTTATTTATGCCTTACTTTGTTAGCTCGTTCCTGCAATGAAGTTCTGGCACTGTCCAGCAGAGCGTCAAAGTGTGAAAACTCCTCCTGGGACAGACGTCGTAGCCCGATCACCAGGGTACGTAGGCCTAGCTGGTATACAGAAGTGACAAGTTAGCATTTATTATTGAGCCTCGCTCTGTAAAAAGGGGTTTAATGCATGTGCGTAAAGTGTTGTCCCAGATTAGCCTGTGCAGTCTGCACAGGCTAATCAAGGACGACACTTTCCGCATAATCTTGATTTTTTCTAAGAAGAGACTTTCTTTAAACGAAAAATATAAAAGTGGAAAGTGTGGTCCCTGATTAGCCTGTGCAGACTGCACAGGCAAATCTGGGACGACACTTTCCGCACATGCATTAAACCTCCTTTTCACAGAGCGAGGCTCAATTGTTATCCAGGGATACAGAATATAATAATAATTGTCCCAAGAGTATGCATCAGTCTTACGGCTTGGAATATTTCCTATCACACTCAATGCTTTGTCTCTCGTGTGATTTTGGAATAACACAAGCCCCTGGACTGCTACATAATTCTTGGAACAATTGGCTAGCTTTGTATTCTGTATACCACCCTACAGTAGATTGTTATTTTGATTACCGTTATTCAGAAATGCTACTCATTTTACAGTATTTTTCGATCCCGATTTTTTCTTCATAATTATTTTCTTTGATATTTTATTAGAATTCTGCTATTTCCAATAATCACTTTTTTAACCCATTTATTGAGTCCCATCACGATCTTGTATGGTTATTTATAAATAATTGATAATTGAAAGTGCTTATCTGCAACTTTTATGTCTATTGTCACATTATTAGAACAAAAGTTTCTTTGCGTCTCTTGATTTTAATCAGAACATTGTTTATTTACTTTAGTGAGGCTAGTAATGCTTGCAGAGCAAAATTCATTAACATTTTTTTTTTTCATTTAATGCAAAGTGTTGAACTTTATCATATTAAAATTAAAATAATAAAATACATTTCTGATAAAATAAAGTTTAATCAAACAGGTCGTATTTGTAGATACTTAAAGCATCCAATCACATGGTGTAGTAAGGCAAAATGTCTATATAGATGGTATTGCTGAAACTATAATTCTTGTGTAACATAGAAATAACGGTACTCAAAAAAAAATAATTGCTATTTCAATTAATTTTTTCCAGATCCTGGCGACATTGTTATAACAAGGTTTGATTGTATTATATAGAGAATTATCGATCTTCAGTAATTATTCAACAAGCTTTTTGTTGTATTGAATGAATATTGTTTGATTTTGCAATTCAAATTATTACAAAATCAATTTGTACATTTCTTGTCATTTATTTCCCACCAAATTTTGGTCCATTGCTCTCTACCGCACAATTAAGACATTTAAACTTATGCAAGTGAATTTCAAAAAAAAGATTGGGTAAAATTATTTATATTCATCCGAATGAAATTATGTGGTTTTCCAAAATTTGGGTCGGTCATTTTCCCGTGTGTTTGTGTAAAATATGTTAATTGGTCAACCAACGAAATTAACGAAAATTTATGTCCAACAAAAAATAAGGATTTTACAGTAATTTATCACAGAGATAAACCACAGAAACATGATACCAGACAATGCCATACCACTGCGTATTTGTTGACGTGAGCAAGGGTGGTAGATACATCTCCGTCCACGGCCCGGTGCAACATAGATGACTCCGCCCCCTTGCACAGCAAGTACACCTCATCTACGAGATTCCAACATAGAAACTCATACTTTGCTTAATGAATGCGCATTAAATGTCATCCCTGATCAGGGCCCAAAACTAGATATTTGCTTCTAGACTTCTTTAAACTAAAACCTATAAAAGCAGAAAGTCCTGCCGCTGATTAGCCTGTGCTGACTGCACAGGCTAATCTGGGACAACACTTTACGCACATGCATTAAGCCCATTCTCACAAGAACACAGCTCTACACTTATCATACATGGCCCGCCTAACAAAAATTATTTCCAAGCAATTGTTTATCTTCTATAAAAATTTAACATAGACACATGTTCATAAAAAATGCATAATCAAGCAATTCTTTTCATTTCTGTAATACACCTAAACAGGATTTGCGCTAAGATGAGACTTTTATAAAATGAAAAAGACCATAAAAAAGAAAAGTATCGTTCCTGATTAGCCTGCGTGGGCTGCACAGGCTAATCTGGGACAACACTTTACGCACATGCATTAAGCCCCGTTTTTCCAGAGTGCAGCTAATTTATATTACATCTTGTTTTGAGTTTTCTCACCATTTTCGTTCCGGACTATGACACTCATGCGTTTCCTTGTGGCGTCAAACTCCAGGGTATGTAGCAGCTTATACCGCCTCATCTCACCCTTGAAAGTCACTTCTAGCATGCCGTCATGGCAACCATGGAACACCACACCATACCTGACAATGAGAACAGTTTGGAAGAAACAACCTTCTCTCATTTGTCTGGTCATTTTGACCCATCAAAACAATTTTTTTACTTTGATTTCTCATTAATTGTTTACCTCCTACATGCCTCCACAAAGGCCTTCTCGTCAGGCGAGGGTGCCTGGTAGTCGTAGTCATAGCCGCTGTAGCTGTACATAGTGGTGGCTCCCAGCTCGGTGGCCTGGGGGTGGTCCACACGCACACTGTGGCAGAGAACCAGCACAGTTAGGAAAGTCTCTACTTCCTCCTGAAATACCGACAACCATACCCATCAAATGAGCCACGTTCTAGGAAATTTGGGCTAAATGCATGTCCGTAAAGTGTTGTCCCAGATAAGCATGTGCTAATCAGGGAAGACACTTTCACAGTCAGGGGCTTGTTTCACCTATTCTGTATATGATTTTTGTCATCATTTTGATAGCAGGGGAATAAAATATCCTGGGATATTCGGCGAAAACTGTTGGAAATGAATTATCAATAGTTAACTTTACTTCTTCCTATGTATCTGTGTATATATCAGCACTCATAAGGGTCACTGCACAGTAGGGTATGCATCTGTGTACTTATGTCACCTGAAAAGGGTCACTGAACTGTGACCACAGTGGGGTGCCAGAACACTGGGATATACTTCACAAGGATACATTGCAGAAGAAGGCTTAAACTAGGCGTTCAATTGATCTGATTTCTGGCAAAAAAGGGGCTTAATTCCTGTGCGTAAAGTGCCATCCCAGATTAGACTGTGCAGTCCGCACAGGCTAATCAGGGACAACACTTTCCGCTTTGTCTTTTTTCTTAAGGAAGTCTCTTCTTAACTTAAATTCAGTCCAGACGATAAGCATTTTTGTGTTAAGGACAACACTTGTCGCAAATGCATTAAGCCCAGTTTTCCCAGAACACTTCTCAATAAACTACCCATATACTTACAGTGAATGCAGGCAGGGGTTCAGGCTGTCCCCCGGTGGTTGAGGTCCTACACAGCATACTGCCCACCTCCTCAAACTCCTGCCCGTTGATTGAACACATGCGGAACTGCATCTCATTCTCTGTCAGGGTGCCGGTCTTGTCTGTGAACAGGTACTCCACCTGGCATAGAGAAGGCAAAAATGTAACATACTTCATTTGAGTCGCGCTATGGAAAAATGGGCTAAGTGCATAAAGTGTTGTCCCAGATCAGCCTGAACTGGAATTTGCTAAGAAGATACTTTCTTTAAATAAAAAATACCATTAAAGAGAAAAGTGTAGTCCCTGCGGACTGCACAGGCTAATCTGGGACGACCTATCAGGCAGATGCATTAAGCCCTGTTTTCCCAGAGTGACCATCATATAATAAATAGATAAGCAAGCACAGATTGAATTTGTTGATGGAAATATAAGGCATTTTTGTTCTATTTTAACTACAGTCACATAAATTGATGTCCATATTTTCACAAAGATGGAATTTTCTTTATGTTAAAAAATTCTATATTTCATTGAAAAACATATTATATAATAAATAGAGGATTCTTGTTGGTTGTGGTAGATTATCAGACAAATTAATATTTTATATTTACATTCAATATATTTGGATAATTTTGTGGGAAAAATAACTTTAATGATGTCAAAATAAGGTTGTTTGTTTGAAACAGTGATTAACCATTTTTTAAGAACCAATGTTTCCCTAAATACAGGAAAACACATACATGCCAGACGTCCCGATCTTGGCGGGACAGTGCTGCTTTTGGGCCCTTTGTCCCGGCATCCCGATATGAGACGATTTGTCCCGACATTCGTAAAAAACGATGTAAGGTCTATAAGTTCCCAATAAAATTCGCTTCTCAAGCTCTGTCTGGCAAAAACTTACCATCGCTAACCCCTTTATTGCCCCCCCCCCCATTAACAACCCACTTCTACTACTCGAGTGCACCAGTGTTGTTTTTGACACCTTATCAGCGATTTATCGGCAACTTATTGATTTAATCAGGCATTCACACCATCATGTTTTCATGACAGGGGTCTCTAATTGCTATCGAAAAATGTATCGTAGAAAAATAAACGGCACCTGCGTTTGTATTTCATGGCCCAATCAAGTCCAACAATACTATTATCCTGTGTATTATACAACCTAAGGTTATAAAACCTGTCAAAACACAGATATTGTACATCAAACAAATTGAATGCCGACCAATACACATTGATGTTTTTCACAAATAACCTTTCGTTTTCGACTGATTTTCAGAAAATAGTTTGTACATATTGCATCAATCTAAATTTAGAGTTAATTGACGATTGGTTGAATAAGTGTGCTTGATGCGCTCACACGATTTACATATGTTATAAGGGGATATCCCTGTACTGATTGGATGTCAAATCAAGGCATATGGGGATACCCCAAATTGCAGTTTATGGAGTGTGTAAGCGTCTGTGAACGTCTGAAGAGAACGACTGTGTTCCCGAAATTCTGGAAACACATTTATCGTCAATATTGGGCAGAAATTTAGAGTTTTTGTAAGTTATATACTGACTACTGACTAAAGAAAAGGATGAAAGATTGATCGTTTTAGGTGTCCCGCTTTTTGGTCAAATTTTCCGACAATTTTTATGGAAAGTCCCGATTTGGACCTGAAAAATTCTGGCATGTTTGGAAAACATGAAATAAAAGATTGACTTTAATGTGCCTCCTTTAGGAAAACTGGGCTTAATGCATGTGCATAAAGTGTCATCAAAGATTACCCTGGGAAGTCTTCACAGGCTTATCAGGGACAACAACTTTCCACTTTTAAAGAATTTTCATTTAAAAGAAGTCTCTTCTTAACAAAAATCCAGTCAAGACAAAAAGTGTCGTCTCTGATTAGCCTGTGCGGATTGCACAGGCTAATCTGGGGGGACACTTAACGCACATGCATTAAGACTATTTTTCCTAAAATGAGGCTCAAAATGGTCTCCCTTACCTGCCCCAGCTCCTCATTGAGGTCCGATGTGTTGGCCTTGGCATTCTCATTGGTCCCTGGGTCATACATCTCGATGTCCCAGTTGAAAAACATGGAGCCCACAAACTTCTGTACCTCTGTTGGGATTAAATGGGAATGTTAAAAGAAGGCAGGGGTTCTTTAAAAAAAAATAGCTAGAATTTCTAAACCTCTGCTGGGATATAACGTGATTTTTCGTAAATAAAAGGTGGGAGTTCTTTAAAAAAAAGTTTGTTGAGAATTTCAAAATTGAAAGGTTGATTTAGAGTTAAACAAGAGCACCGTCGAGCAGATGCCAACGCTCGGCTGTGGGTGCTTGGATTTTGTTTTTTTGACCTTTGATGAGATACACATGAAAAACCAAAAAAATAATAATGTTTTTTTGACCTTTGACCATGAAGGATGACCTTGACCTTGACCTTTCACCACTTAAAATGTGCAGCTCCATGAGATGCACATGCATGCCAAATATCAAGTTGCTATCTTCAATACTGCAAAAGTTATGGCCAATTTAAAAGTTTTCCGACAACTACGAGGACGCCTACGACGAAGACTACGACGCGGAAGACGAGAGGGCTATGACAATACCTCGGATTTTCTTCGAAAACAGCCGAGCTAATAAAATATACTGTAAATGTTTGTTTTGTTTATTTTAACTTTAACTTCTTAAAATGTTTTGGACTCAACGAAGATCAACCAAAAAAGTGTATGAATAATCATATTGGTTTAACAGTACCCAAGTTACTACACTTACCAATGGTCACATATAGTGAGATGGGAATGACATAATTGAAGAGCACAACATATGATAGGAAGTCTTCGAGAACACGTCTCACCTAAAACATATTGTGGCTATATATAATCTCT
This sequence comes from Dreissena rostriformis, assembly GCA_007657795.1. NCBI lineage: Eukaryota > Metazoa > Mollusca > Bivalvia > Myida > Dreissenidae > Dreissena > Dreissena rostriformis. The sequence goes on from VMBQ01002186.1 coordinate 134,444, forward strand.
TATTTGAAACATGTCCATGCCTCTTTTTTTTCAGATCAGGCAAATAAAAAAAAATGTTTTTTTTTCGGATAACCCGACCCATTACATGGCATGTGGGTCAGTAGGTAATGTTATTTTTTTATGATTTTTTTTTACCATTAGCCTTTTGATTTATACTAAATATGAGTTAATGTTTTAATGCCTGCATTTTATCTAAATGAAAAATATTATATTTATCATACAACATATGACCAACGCACAATAAATCTGGAAAATAAAACGTGCCAACTAGTGCTGCGTGTAGAGGATCACATCTTTGTTGCGCTCCTAATATGCAAAATTCTCATGCATAGAGTGCACATTCAGACCATTTTATTAACTAAAACTTTGTGCATACTTACGAGAGGACAATTTTGCTCCGTTATTTTAACTACATGCAAATGTAATAAGCAAATTCTATAATATACATTTATTAATAAAGGTCTTAAAAATTGACCAATAATTGAGGCAGTATTATGATAAACACTTTTTAAACAAGAGATGTGTTTGTCAGAAACACAATGCCCCCTACTTCACCACTTTGAAATAAAATTTCCATATTTTGACTTAAAGTTCCATATTTTGACCTTAAAGTTCCATATTTTGAACTTAAAGTTTTGGGACAGATAGACAGAATGACAGAAAGACAGGCCAAAAACAATATACCCCTCTTCTTCGAAGAAGAGGGCATAAAAACTAAACAAAAAGTCCAACAAAGTTTTAATGGATAGACTGCAACTAAAATCATCTTTTTTGTAACCTGTGTAAGTCTGTTTCAGTTTTAAAACCATATTCACCAAATGATGATTTTTCTCCAAAATTTTATTTCACATATGGAGTGTTTTCTACTTACGGTGACTTCAACATCTTTCTCTTTTTCTGGCACATACCAAGGTTGCCCAACTCGAGGTCGGTGTGCGTACCAATACTTCATGCAGGTAGCAAATATGGACTCCACCGCCAGTATCACCAGGAATATCAACAGGAATGTGTTCATACGTCTAGAAGAAATATATGGGCTCATGTTTCATATTTGACCTTATTATCTCAAGTTATTTCAAGAACATAAAAGTTATGGAGCAAAAAACGAGATTTTTATTTTTGATCTTGAAAAGCGACCATTGATTATTGTGCATACCGTTATTACTCTTAGATTTCAAACACTTCAAAATAATTATGTTTTTGTGTCAAAAAATTAAGGAACAAAAAATAATCAAAAACTACAGGTGTCCCAAAATTTAGAGACAAAAGATACTAGTTTTTGAAAATTTAGAGACACTTAAAATATTGCATTGACAATCAGATACATGTATGCAATGTGTATAGTGTCAATTGTTCCAACAAATAATAGCACATGCTTGTAAAATACCACTCTGTATAGTACCACACAGTATAGTATAAATTACTTTTATATAACAGTATGTTTCACTTAAACTTGTTGGGTGAAACCATTGTCTATTACCGGCATACATAGTTATTTACCCAATAACGCAAAGTAAAGGTCCATTGCCTTAAAGCATTTGTTGGACAGGTTTTATGGCATTAATCTGGTTGTTAAAACGCATGATCAAAGTGTCACTAGATAAGCGCAACTGTGCAGAATTCTGGTAAAATATCATTGTGAAATAAACTATCAAAAAAAGTAAAGTCTTTCATTATGGTCGAAAACTCGTACGGCCAAAAATTTTGAGTAACGAAAAATAATTATTTTTGCTAAAAACAGAGCGTCCAAAACTTGGAGCTAATACGGTAGATAAGGTATTTGACCTGATGTATAGTGATAACAAGTACGCTGATGTGCTTTGCAAGTGGAAATACTCTATGAGGGCATATAAACTAAACAAAAACTGAAATTTAAAAAAAGTGAAAGTACATGTCCATCATAGACATCATACTTACCTTTCCACTCTGGAAAACTTGGTCTGTTTTGGTTTTGAGTTTAAAGCTAGTTTGGTTTCATTGCCTGTGTATATGGCACAGCCTGAAATTATGAGCACTCATACATGTACAAGCAATCCAATTTTCAATCAAGAAAAAGCATTTTAATAAAAGATGTCATTGATATCGCAATCACACAAAATCACCTTATTAAAACAAAAATACTGAATACCTCTCTCTACCAACCAGTTTCTTAATTACAAAGAAACAAGCCATATGTCAGTGGACACAGAAACAAGTGTTGTGTAACAGACATGATGAGAACAGTAAACATAGCATGTACCTATGTGTCGCGTTCTGAGAAAACTGGACAAAATGCTTGTGCGTAAATTGTCATCCCAGATTAGCCTGTGCAGTCCGCATCAGCTAATCAGGGACAACAATTTCCGCTTTTATTGAATTTTTCGTTTAAATGATGTCTGTTCTTAGAGAAAATCCACTTTAGGCGGAAAATAGCCTGTGCGGACTGCATAGGCTAATCTGGGACGACACATTACGCACATGCATTTAGCCCAGTTTTCTCAGAATGTGACACATATTTTTCTGTTGCGACACCTAAAGCCTATTGCAATATTGTGAGAATGACCTTTAACCCATTTATGCCGAGTGGACTCTCCCATCCTTCAAAATTGGATCAATAAATTTCCAAAATTAGAGATGTCTGGTATATTTATTTCTATTTTTAGAATATTTCTCACGGAAATTCCTTTAAGCAAACAGCGTAGACCCTGATGAGACGCCGCATTCAGCGGCGTCTCATCTGGGTCTACGCTGTTTTCCTAGGCCTTTGTTTGTAGACGCTAGGCAATGGGGTAAGCAAGCAAGCATTATATGCGCATGCTACATGATGATAAAATTTGACATTTTATTTCAGAGTTCAATCATCCATGATATAGACATCTATAACCACTATACCCATATACGAAAATCTACAAAATCCAAATGTCCAATGTGACCTTGACCTGTAAGGGCTGCAGTTGACACATATGATTATAATTTGTGCAAAAGTATTCTGAAATCCCATTATGCATGACAAATTTATTGAAATGAACATTAAAATATTCACACTTAGTTTGCACAAACATTAACCATATCATTGTCTGCTTCTTTCAGCAAATCTATATAAATATGACACTGGTACTCCTTAAAATATAATTTAATTGACAATGCTGGGGACTAATTTGAAGTCAATGACTGAAATGGTACCGTAAATGAAGACAGTATTCTTGAGTCGCGCCCCTCTCAGCAGCACGTGTTCTGGTCCCAGGGGTCTCACGGTGTGTTCTCCGTTGTCCTTGACAACTGTGAGGTTCCCGATGAAAGAATACAGGTCCGGGATGGGCTGCTGGCACTCGATGATGGCTGTCAACTTGCTAAAGTCATCTGGGTGGGTGTGGCGGCGTGTTTCTTGTATGCAACAATGGGTCTATAAGTAAGACAAAAAGTGGTTACATCGACCGTATTTTTACGCATAAAACCTTGACGACTGTCAAGTCAACACAAAATTGTGAAATTGAAGCTTGAAATGAGAACGAATCTGAATTAGACGATTTGAATAAACAATGTATATTTTGGTTGAATGGTGAAGGAATTAAATCAGTACCGGAAGGTTTTAAATATAATTAATTTGAATTAATTACTTCAGGTCGTAAGGTAAGAAGGAAGTGCATCAACCACTGAACTTACCGGACAGCCATTGTAAAGCTTAGCTAGTGTATTAGCCTCATTCGAAGAAAACTGGGATTAATGCACGTGTGTAAATTGTCGTATAAGATTTGCCTGTGCAGTCCCCACATGATTATCAGAAATGACTTTTTCCACCTTAACAGGATTTCCTTAAGAATAGACTTCCTTTGAACAAAAAATACCATAAGAGCGGAAAATGTCCTCCCAGATAAGACAGTGCAAACTGCACAGGCTTATCCAGTTTGCACAGGCTAATCTGGGACGACACTTTAAGAACATGCATTAAGCCCAGTTTTTCTTAGAACGAGGCTCATATGTTTACCTTCAGGTTGGTCTCCCCGTCCAGGTTGGCTGTTGTGATGTAGCAGTTGCCATCAGGGTCAGCAGATGATAACATCACAAGGTCACATGGGAAGCTCTTGTTCACCGGAATCTTGAGGATGTCTCCAACCTAGAACAATGGCAAATATGGAAATAATGGCTTGTAATGGCTTGCATATTTCTAAGTCTGGCTTTTACAATTTTATATACAACAACATAAAACCAGAACAGTCTGCCAGTCATCAGTATCTTAGGGTTGGAAATAAAGCCTTCAAAACTTGAATCTATTCAAAACTCTTTAATTTAATTTGATTTTATAATAAATAAACAAAAAATGTGTATCTGTGAGGTAAAGGGTTAAGTCTATGAAGTTTACGTTAAAAGAGATCCAGGAAACCCTAAGATACTGGCGAGCAGCAAACAGCATAAAACCTGAACAGACGCGAGTTACTCGCAGGCAGTTCTGGTTTAATGCTGGTTAAATATAGATATTTTCACTTTGCTTCTGAGCGGTAAAGGGTAGAGTCTACAAAGATCATCAGAAGACAGTACCTTGATGTCCATACCCTGGCGGGTGTAAGCTGTCCATTGCGTATCACCTCGACCTACCTTGATATCCATAGACCTGGCGGGTGTGAGCTGTCCATTGCATATCACCTCGACCTACCTTGATATCCACAGACCTGGCGGGTGTGAGCTGTCCATTGCATATCACCTCCACCTACCTTGATGTCCATAGACCTGGCGGGCGTGAGCTGTCCATTGCGTATCACCTCCACCTACCTTGATGTCCATAGAGCTAGCAGTGTGAGCTGTCCATTACGTATCACCTCTACCTACCTTGATATCCATAAACCTTGCTGGTGTGACCGGTCAATAACATATCACCTCCACCTACCTTGATGTCCATAGATCTGGCAGGTGTGAGCTGTCCATAAAGTATCACTTCCACCTACCTTGATATCCACAGACCTGGCGGGTGTGAGCTGTCCATTGCATATCACCTCCACCTACCTTGATGTCCATAGACCTGGCGGGCGTGAACTGTCCATTGCGTATCACCTCCACCTACCTTGATGTCCATAGACCTGGCAGGCGTGAGCTGTCCATTGCGTATCACCTCCACCTACCTTGATTTCCATAGACCTAGCAGTGTGAGCTGTCCATTACGTATCACCTCTACCTACCTTGATATCCATAAACCTTGCTGGTGTGACCGGTCCATTACATATCACCTCCACCTACCTTGATGTCCATAGACCTGGCGGGCGTGAACTGTCCATTGCGTATCACCTCCACCTACCTTGATGTCCATAGACCTGGCAGG
>VMBQ01002187.1:0-115843 GCA_007657795.1 Dreissena rostriformis
TTTGCAAAGAAGGCTATCGGGAAGTAACCACCATTGCGAGTAATATGCCATGGTGGCTGTGGTTATTGAAGAAGACAAGGGGGCCACTGATAGGAGCACAAGAAAATGCACGTCGTTTTGACAGTGATTGTAAAGAACGCTAAGGGAAAGTAACCACTGCGAGGTGAATGTCTAGGTGGTAGTAGTTAGTAAAGAAGACCAAGTGGAAGTAACCCATGCAAGGAGTAAGTCCAATCTCCTACACAGCGATCTCCATTTTGCATCATTTACTTTACGCGGATATGTGCTCGTAAAGGGAAATAACTACGATGAGGAGTTTGAAGTAAGTCGTGATGACCGAAGTTAATAAATTATGATACACACACAATCTAGTGTACTAGTGTCGTAAGCATCGGAATTCTATTAAACAAAAAATTAAAACATTGACCGTATAGGTTTAAACTTTAAAGGGATTAGTATACCGAGAAATATGGTCCATATATAAAAGATATTAAACAATCAAGTTAGCGACGTATCTACAGAAATTTGCAAAACAAACAAAAAACCAAGATGTAAGAAAGATAATACTTACCTTTCATGTACATAACATACATTTGCTCTACTTTTTACAGAATCTGACGACTGAAATGTTACATGAAGATATGTACGGGGATGCCTTCGACTGCATCCACGCAGCACAAACTCTGTTTGTGCGAAAGTGTATGATTTATAATTACACCACAGACGCCGAATATATTCTTGCCTTGTGTAGAGATCAATAAAGCATTGAGTTTACCTCCGTGGTCGGTAGTGGCTATTTAAAACATTCTGGTATCTGGTATTATATACTAAGTTGAACAGTGAACGTTTGGTGCCTGTTTACTGCTGTAAGGGCCGTTTGTCGAAATGTCACTGCCCCTTCTTCATGCTGACGATTTCTTCATTAAGGTGTGATCATATTTATGATGATGCATTTTCTAAGTAGTAATGCGACAGATCTGTTTATTGCAATTTTGGAAGAACTTCTTTGCTACTTGTCCAACTTTATGGTCAAATGTCAACATACAGAACCATGTTGCCAAATAGTTTAAGTCCGCTCTATAAATTGACTATGAATTGAAGAAATTTAAATATAGTTTGAAACAAATGTTGCCCTTTGTGATAGGGCATTGAAGGATTCAATTTGAAAATTAATTGAATCCTTTATGAAACGGTACGCATGAACAGCTGTTTCCTTGAAGGTCAATGTCACACTTTCAGGCCAAATGTTTAAATACAGCAGCTGAGTGTCTACAAAGGGTTGATTGCTTATAACTAACCAAAATTTGAAAAAATATGAATAATTTGGCTCAACGGGTTACCTACGAATGCAAAAGCTATATGGCTACATTCAAAATAAAGGTAATTATATAAACCATTGTGTTTTTTTAATTAGGCATGTCCGCTCTGTAATTTCACCATGTATTGAAGGATTTCAAAATAACATGTCATAAGTGTTGATCAATTTGAGACTTTTCTTTGCGCTAAATAACCACATTGCGTTATGAATTGACGGTCATGTCAAAAAGCAAAAAAATGATTTTATGTCAATGATTGTCATTGTTGTACGAATAGAAGATGTAACCTAGCATGTTTTGTTGTCACATTTACGTAATGAGCTGACAATAACAAAATCTTCTGATTTTACTTCACCGTCTTGATACTTATTAAAGGTTGTCAACAGAAATGACGTCGTTTAAACAAAATAGCATGATGCGATTGGAAGAAAAATGAAAATATACGTAAATAAAATGCGGAAATGTCTGTTTAAGCAAGGATCTTCGTAATGGTTGTATAACACGTAAAACAAGGTACACAACCTAGTGTTTTAAAAAAAGTTGAATGTTGTTCCTGCTATAATATATTTGTGGCGTGTTCTGAGAAAACTGTGCGAAATGCTTGTGCGTAAATTGTCATCCCAGATTAGCCTGTGCAGTCCGCACAGGCTAATCAGGGACGACAATTTCCGNCGATGCTTGTAGCGCGGCCCGTTACGCATCCGGCCGACCGTTTCCAGCACGTGCTGGTCCTGTCGGTGCTCGAGCCCGCGACGGAGCGCATGGATGCGCTGAAGGTAGGCCTGCTGCTTCTGACTGATTTCCGTGTACTCGTCGAGCCACTCGTGCAGCCGTTCGCTCATCTTCCGTTGCCTGAAACGGAACTGGAATTGATTCATGTGCGTAAAGTCTCGTCCCAGATTAGCCTGTGCCGTGCGCACACGCTTATCAGGGACGACACTTTCCGCTTTCAAACGAAGTGTCTTATTAGCGAAAATCCGGTTAAGGCGGAAAGTGTCGTCTGCACAGGCTAATCTGGGAAGACACTTAACATTCATGTATTAAGCCCGGTTTTCCCAGAACGATGCTTATAAATTGTGTATCGGTCTGCTTTGCCTTCCGTTATATAGCGAGTGTTAATTAAAGAACAAAAAGCATACTTCGCGTTAAACTTTTTTCGTTCCAGCGTTTGTAACCGGCTTCAAAATGGTGTTGTTATGCCAATTTTAATCCTAAGTATCTTTAAATTATTATTTATTTTGTTCATGATAAACCCTACAAAACCTGTGACCATTTTACCGACCCGATCTTAAACTTCAATCTGTTACATTAAACAATATAATTAACAGTTATAACGCGCCACGGGCTTAATAGTTCCGTTCTTTTAAATGTCACATACTAATTTATTGAAATTTCGCATTTTTATAGGAAAATGAATAACCTTCACAAAAAATTACTTTTCGTGATGTATTATTGACAACTTGTTTTGATGTGTAATGTAACCCTCAAATCCAAAGATCGCAAGATTTGCTACAACTTTAGTGTCGTGTATATCAACGGTGCGTTGGTTATGTACACTTATCAATGTAAACCTATAAGATATGAGGCAATTTTAAGCAATCTAACATTAAGAAAGAAACTCACATCAGCAAATCGTTCCAACTTAGTTATTAGGGAATTTGGTTGGTTTTATCTTATTCAATATACAGTTTTGTTGAAAATCTAGAATATTTTCCAATCTAAAATCAAAAATATGTTATTGAATCCCGGACTGCAAATCACCCTGAAAAACAAATGTATTTTACAAATAGACTGATTCATATTTTGTTTTATTATCTGGAAACAATAACGATATTAATCAAACTTTCTGCACACAATCATGCTATGAGCTCTTAACATTACCTTGTTACAATGCACATTTCAATTAGATCCATATATTTGTATGTTTATCGTTGTTTTTCTTGAATATTCCATTAACCTAATTTGCAATCGATCTAATACGAACTTTTGACGTGTTTTTTTTTTATAATTCACACAGTGTTCTCCACCAATGCGTACACTTTTGTCGTCTTATGTTATTATGGCTTTCAATTGCTAAGGACTTTACATAACAACTATCAATGTTAAGTGTAGATTAAATCGAAATCGTCTCTTAATAATTCGCATAATCCAACGTTATTTTAACATGTTTTATGCAAAAGAGAAGACGCAGTTCTATAATGGGTGTTTATTTCGATCTATATCATTGAGAATTCTTGATTTAAACGTTATTGATCAAAAATAAGAAATTGATACCTTCCCGTTTGATCCTGGATGCTACGTCCACATTGGCTAATATCCATTTATCCTAACCCTATAATACATTTTACGATAAGTCGCATTATTATGTTACATCCGATCAGTAAGGATCCGATATTTCTAGTTCGTCTTCCAATATTATTTTCAGATTTAGTCCGTTGAACACACTAAACAGTGGCGTACGCAGTTTTGAATCAATAATTGTTACAAGTCGGACTTTACTCATGTGTGAAAAAATGATATCATCTTATCATATCATATAAAATCACAGACAACTATTTCTCTGAATTTGGTGATCAAATCCAGATATTGATAAGCAACTAAATCATAAAAGTACGCCATCCGTGCTCGTGTCCAAGCTTTGGGCTCTTAATTGTTACAGATGAGATAATATTCTGCACAGGTGTCTGACAGTGTATTTTGTGAGCAGTATTATTCACAGGTGTCTGACAGTGTATTTTGTGTGCAGTATTATTCACAGGTGTCTGACAGTGTCTTTTGTGTGCAGTATTATTCACAGGTGTCTGACAGTGTATTTTGTGTGCAGTATTATTCTATTTGCGATCAGGGGCTGCATTCACGAAGACTCTTGTTGAACTGTTGTACTTAAGAGACGGTTTTTGAACAATTAAGTTCGAAGAAATTCAATAAAAAATTAACAGCCAGTACAAGGTGTACACTTTTGAAGATAACATATGTATTTTTAAAAGGACGTCTAGACTTGCACCTTTTTTTAGATACACAACTCGGATATACAATTCGGATAACAGAGGCGCGTGATTGGCCCACCTCGAGACCAATTTACTTTATAGATGGAAACAATACCTTTGTGTGAATTAGCCATGGATAATAACATGTTACGTTATACATGTTGGACAATCGTCACATACATTGCACTTTTACAGGTTTCGCACTAGTATTCAATCTTACCATAAACCATTCGCTGTATGTATAAAGGATTGATTGTCACTTATTAGTTAAATTCTCCACTACACAACTAAGGTTGAATACTAAGATTGTAAACATGTAAGTATACAGGCCTCAGGTTTTATTTCAGAATACATTTGGCTTTAAGCCCATGATTACACATACATATAATACACAATGTAGTAAACGGTGGTAAATGACATACAGGCATATACATATACTATATTGTTTCGTATCTTATATATCCCATATATAATCTTACAGTTGTAACCTGCTGAGTGCCCATATATGTATCTTTTTTCAAGAGTTTCGCCCTTCCTATGCCCCTGGTGTGATCGATTCATGCTTAAACGCGCTGACAATCTTAATTGGGTAAATTACAAAGAACGAGGCTTTCGTAATTGACATAATTTGAAATTACGTATTATTGTCCCGATACAAACTTGGAATCTTGTTCCGTAATTATTCGCGTTAATTACACGAATTCAAAAGGAAATGTTGATTCGTGCCAGTTTATTTATGTTTGTTAAAGATTCGACTTCGCCTCGGTCATAACAGGAAACACGAGAAGGGATAATTTTCAATTTACGAAACTAAATTACAACTTATCTCCATTTCTCCATATTTAAGATTGGTCGTTTTGTAACCGGATATCAATTTGTCCCGATAAGATAAGATCGAGAGGTAATTTGCGTTAATAACTCTTTGTCAGTTCATATTTTCAATGCTGCTAAGTAAAATATTCTTTACCAATACAGAAATCTGCGTTCACTTCTTGTTGAAGAGCCCCGGTTAAGTAAGAGAAATACATATATAAATGAGCCACGCAATGGGAAAATGGGGCTTAATGCATGTGCGCAAAGTGCCACCCCTGATTATCCTGCGCAGTTCGCAAATGCTAATCAAGGACGACACTTCCCGCTTTATGGTATTTTTCGTTTAAAGGAGGTCTCTTAGCGAAAACCTTATTTGAAATAGGCGAAAAGTGTCGTCCCTGATTAGACTGTGGGGAATGCACAGGCTTATCTTTGACGACACGTTACGCACATGCAATAAGCCCCGTTTACGCAAATGACAGTGGTTATTGTACTTATAGTAATCCGATACTGAAACGAATCGAACGCCAACCGTCACAAGTCAGTGTTGAAATAAAATCTTACATCCATGTTAGAATCAACGAGAATATTTCTTAAAAAAAGCTTTTTATTTCTCAAATAACACTTTACTTTGCTAATAATCCTTAAGTTTTACGAATATCGCAATTGAAACTTACAGAATGTTTTGTAAAATTGTATTCAGAATATGTATTTCAAAATTGAATCCAAGCCGGCATCGGTGATGCGATACTCGTAAATCAACGCTATCGATGCACGTGCAATTATTACCGAGCAAATTTAAGGCTTTTAGTTCCAATTAACTTAAGTAGCGCATAAAATTAGCCTTAAAGCCACACATCTTGAAATGAAGTACATGTTAATCAATACATATAGATGCAATTTGATAGTGTGCAAAATTTGCATTAAATCTATAGCCTAGTTAGCAAGTAATTTATTATTTTTCAACCGGGAATTACCGCTTTTAAAACCGAAAGTAGGATTTCTATAGTATACGTCCATTTCGACAAACGCGATTATGTTTAAGTTTTAAAGAGCAAAAAAAGACGGATTTCTGCCTTGTAACCACCAGATATATTCTTATTGGCAAAGATAAAATTAAATCTGCAGCCTAGTTAGCAAGTTATTTATTATTTTTCAAACGGTACCGATTTTAAAATCGAAAGTATAGGATTTCTAGACGTATACGTCCATTTCGACAAACGCGAATATTTGTAAGTTTTAAAGAGCAAAAAAAGACGGATTTCTACCTTGTAACCACCAGATATATTCTAATTGGCATAGATAAAATATGTTTCTTATTTATACTTAAATTTACTATGCCAAATAAGGTGTGTGGCTTTAACAAATCACTAACTTTATGTATATCCTTTGATGGATAACACAATATCAACACACTTATCAGTATTCTGAACAAATATGAGTGATTAAAGAATCATCACAGAAAATAGTCAGGTTACGCGTGGCCAATCTTTGAATGATTTACACTATTTAAAATGAAGGTGAGTGAAAAATATCAAATACATGTTTATGTTTTGCCATTTCACTGCTTGGTTACTTGTTTAGTGCGTTAAACTGGAACATTGCGCCTGAACATGACGTTATTTTACAAATGGTTCGTCCAGCATTTCGACTCTCCTTTTCATGGTAATTCGAGAACATTAAGATTAAGTTTCAGAAAAAAACTGTTAATTTGCACTGTTTATTTACACCGTGTTTCAAACAGTTAAGTATACATTTTTTATCTATTATGTTTTGCTATAAACCACAGCAATACTTTTAAATAATACGTCGTAAGAGAAAAAACCTAGAACACTAATAATTAATAAGCAAATCATATTCCAAAAATCGTTTTAAACAACCTATATATGTTACATTAACCATACATCATACTGAACAGTTAAATAACCATATATCAAAAATAAATCATATTTAATGCATATCAATGCCATACGGATGCCATTTATTGTAAATGGATTCATATTTGTCTCATTAATCATTCCGCACATGAATACTTCATTCTCTACCATTTCCAGTTTAAATCAATTACAGTATTATGAAATGCTGTTTACTACAAATAGTACACGTGCTAGGTGTTATCGATATGTTTATCATAATTAAATATAAATCATTTAAAAACATCTATACATTCTAGTCAATCAAACCTTCTATATAAACATAGGGTACCGGTATCCATTTTGCCTATACAAATCACTAAGGATCCGTGTCACTGTTTGTAAATATGTCAGTAATCTAAACGCCACATATTTTAAGCTTTTTTTATGTTTATCGATACTTATTGGCCCTGGTCTTATGGATCTAAGTATTGATGTCAATATTTGTGTTCTAAATTATGTAAGCGTTATTCCTTTTCTAAATTGATTATACTTAATGGTCCTGTATTTTAATATGCCACCTTTTCATTAATTTCTCTCTCAATCTTTAGAGATAATCTTGTATACACTAAAAGGCATTTTAAAGTTTGTATAGTAACTACATATTTTTGTATCACAATTCGAATGACTCAAAACGTTCTAAATAGTTATCTTCCATGAATGTTTAGTGTGTGTGTGTGTGTCTATTGTTGTTTTAAAAACAACAACATACAAACACAAAAAATATACATCCGAATGATTTTATTTCTAATTCCTGTTTTTAATAAAGCAAACGATGGAACGATGGAAATTATTGTTCCCAAAAATCTGTAAGACATTTACTGATTTAATAATTAAGTGTGGTTTACAGATAAAGGCTGCTATGGTGCATTTTATTCTTCCAGTAACAAATTACTTGATGACTAATAACGATTTTTACCGAAACAAATCAAGCGTATTAATCTAGCACACAGTCACTTGTGTACTCAGCCCATAAGCTTATTCAAATTAAATCTGTAAAAACAGAAGTTTTATATACTTGTTAAAGTGATCACTATTGTTACGTTTGGAAAACAAAACGTTTGAAATCGGATGAAAACAAATGACGTGAACTAAAACGTTGTGCATAAATACAAGAAATAACGACGCATATATTTTAGAAAATATTTAATCAAACCTACAAAGTTAATATATTTTTTAATATCGTTTACAGATAGAATGACACAACACCGATATGGGTAAACCAATTCTGCTCGTTCGCTAGAACGTACGTCAAAAAGGTGTCTCGCGGTAAGCCGGAGCACAACGTTTCTTTTATACCTAATGATAAAATATGACATTTCTGCAGTGAAATAACAGCAGTAAAAAGAACAAAATTGTTCTTTTCACCGGTGAAAAGAACAAATTATCGGAATTCCTTTTTCTATTTTTAGATTATCATATCAAGATGTACTTCCCTTGTTTATATCCTTGTTTATATTTTTCTATGATCACGAGTGAAATAAAATCGATATTCCACCCAATCCAACCAATTTTCTTTTAATTTTATCCTTTTTTTTACCGTTTATTTACATTGTAAAAGAGTTTAACTGAAGAATTTCCCTGGAATATTGAAGTCATTTCGTCAACAAAATGACGTCATTTCAATGTATTGAGGCACGCCACGGGAGAGAGGGTCACTTTTCAGCGAAAGGGAAATGATTATTAATTATTTTCTTGAAAAAGGGGCATAAAAGAAACAGAAAATTTGTTCATGTCAGTGTAAGATCGTTTGTTATTTCACTCGTGATTATAGAAAAATAATATTTTTACTCGTGGCTGCGCCACTCGGGAAAATATATTTTCTATGATCACTCGTGAAATAACAAACGATCTTACACTGACATGAACAAATATCCTCTATTTCTGTTTACAGTTTATGGTGTATCAAATAAGCTAGCGGTGACATAATTCACAAATGTTAATCACCGAGCACACTGGTGTTTACATAAGCGATTAAACTACCCATTTAAGGCATTCAAGTTATGTCTCGGCGTGCGTTTTTGGATAAAGGGTCGCTTTAAATCTGGTAACACAAAGCATACAGAAATATTTTCTATACAGTGGAATGCGTTCGGTCATAAAGTCGCAGATTTGCTTCGAACAGCGGCGCGGTTGTTTTTGTTCTTATCTTTTTTTTTTAATGTTAGCGCTGTTAATAGAACCAGACGAACTGAGGCCAATTTTATAAAATACGGTGCTTCTTATAGCCTTATCTGTGTTCGCAGTTCTCGCGTCGCTTTCGAATTCCTTACACTGTTCATAACATTAAAAAACGATTTTTTCAACACGATTGCCTATATTATGTTTGCCTCTTATTTGAAAACGGTGCATAAACTCTTCAGCATATTATATAAAAAAACTCAGAACTTTCTGAATATTGCATAAAATACCCTGAAACTTATGCATTTTGCATAAAAGACCTTGAAACTTTCAGCATAGTGCAAACAATACATTGGAACTTTCAGCATATTGTATAAAAAACATTGAAACGTTCAGCATAATGCATACACTACCTTGAAACTTTCAGTAAATTACATAAAAATACATTGGAACTTTCAGCATATGGCATAAAACCCTTGAAACTTTCAGCATATTGCATAAAATACCTTCAAACTTTCAGCATATTGCACAAAATACCTTGAAACTTTCAGCATATTGCATAAAATACCTTGAAACTTTCAGCATATTGCATTTAATACATTGACACCTTCAGCATATTGCATCAAATACACTGACACTTTCAAAATATTGTATAAAATACCTTCAAACTTTCATCATACTGCATAAAATACATTGAAACTTCCAGCATATTGCATACAATACCTTGAAACTTTCAGCATATTGCACAAAATACATTCAAACTTTCAGCATCTTGCATACAATACCTTCAAACTTTCAGCATATTGCACAAAATACATTGAAACTTTCAGCATATTGCCTAAAATACCTTGAAACTTTCAGCATATTGCACAAAATACATTCAAACTTTCAGCATATTGCACAAAATACATTGAAACTTTCAGCATATTGCATAAAATACATTGACACTTTTAGCATTTTTCATACAATGCCTTGACGCTTTCAGCATATTGCTTAAAATACCTTCAAACTTTCAGCATATTGCATAATTTACATTGAAACTTTCAGCATATTGCATAAAATAGCTTCAAACTTTTAGCATATTGCACAAAATACCTTGAAACTTTCAGCATATTGCATAAAATACCTTCCAACTTTTAGCATATTGCATAAAATACCTTGATACTTTCAGCATATTGCATAATACTTTGACATTTTCAGCATATTGCATTCAATGCCGTAAAATTTTCAGCATATTGTTTTGAAGCGAGACACAAAAAACTGGTTAAACTGCTTTTATTGTACTATACCAACGTATGAACAAATTAAGTACGTATATCGCGAAAAGAATCAGGGAATAAGAGCACACCGCTTCACAGTCACATACTAAAGAAAACACCCTTAAATGTATGTGAAGACTCACCAGTTATGCTGTAATTAAAAACAGCCGAATGCTGTCAAAACCATACGCTTAAATTAATAAATACATGGTTAATTGAATTATTAATTGAGACTTTTTATGGCCATTAATTAAATATGATGACAAACAAAAACATACTTATTCCCTAGTAAAACACTGATATGATTAATAAAAGATACAACAGGCTAGTGTGAAAGGAAAAGTGATTATGCAAATACATTACTAAAACTAGTTTCTTAGTTTCATAACAGAAAGTAATTTCATACTATCCATCAAATACATCTTATCTTTCAGGCACTCAATTTATGAATTGCAAAACACTTAAGACGCGTACAAGTTCATTATTGAATATCAAGATGTCCTTAAATGTTTTGTTGACATCTTCAAGTAAACTATTGACATTTTAATTTTCAATGATTTTCAATGATGCTTCAAGTTTAGTTTTCGTTTTTCTTACATTTGAAAGGCTTTGCTCCCATCACGCACGGGGCCTAAAATAAAATGTTTGTTTCCCGTTACGAGGCTTACCCAGCCGAATTGCAGCAACATACTTTTTTTTGAAATATCAAGACCAAATACTTTTTTGTCTATGTGTGCCAAAAATGCACTCGTATGCCGTGTATTTGGAGTAAATCCTTACCATGAAACCCGGAAATTTCCTGTTATAACGGTAATTAATGTATACAGTAAATTACTGTTATGCTGTTAAGTTTCCTGTAAAACGTAAACAAATAATAAATAACTACTAACCAACCTTCAGAGATAAGTCTGGTTCCGAGCTTAGGTCTAGCATATTCGTGCCGCCGTTAGATACCACGTAATAATGGTCGATTCGAATATTATTTCATAAGTCACCGGCCGGTGTAACCGCAAGTATCTGCCAGTTTATCCCGGGTCCGTGCGTGTGTCCTTGGTTGCGTCTGTTCGTCCGAATCTCTTTCCTGCGATAACTCAAACAGAACTTTGTGTTTGGACAGAGGGCCATAGGGGGTATATGCATGTTATTTTCGTCGGAAAGAGTATTGTGCCTGCTATGCTTACGGAAATAAGAATACAAAAACTAAAAGCTTGATCCTGTGATAGCTGGAAAAGAACCCTAGTAAGGTTGATGAAATTTTGTAAGTGGATAGAGAGCCATGAGTTAAATATGCACGTTATTTCAGTTTTTGGTCTAACATAAGTTGTGGTTGCTTTGGTTACACATGCAACGATTACATAAAAAAAAAATGAAAAAACTACAGTCAATATCCCGCGATAACTCAAAAAGCACGCAAGCTATGATGATGCAACTTGCTTTGTGGATAGAGGGCCATAGTGTACGTTATTTCCCTTGTGTTCGTCTGTCCGTCCACAAATCTGGATCCTGTGATTACTCAAAAATGTTTAAGAACGGTTGATTAAACTCGGTACGTGGATAAAGGGCCATTTGTCAAATATCGACATCATTTCAGTTTTGTTCGTCGGTCCTTCCGTCCGTCTGTCTGTTCGAAAGCACTCCGGGTACGTTGATGAAACTATGTGGATAGAGGGCCATATGGAAAATATGCCTTTGTTACAGAAATAAACTAAGCCTAAAATGCGTACCTGCTAATACTTAAATGTATTTAAAGTAGGTTTATTATATTTATGGACATATTTTTCCTACTCCGACAGCTTTAACATGGTTGTAGGGGACTGCTGTTTTGTCTTTGAAAAAAACTCTTGATTTAAATGACCAAACAAAAATTGTTTCGTCCTAGGTGTTTCTATAAATTTTATATAAAAAGTTTAATTATGTAGCACGGATTTGCATACAAAATAACACAATAGAAATCCTTCAAGATCTGGAATGATTTTACTTTAGATTGCAGAGCTAAAGTTTAACACAGCCTGAAGGTTACACTACACGGAGTTTGACAACTTTCTCACAATACATTAATCGCATTTAAATTCTCTTTTAAATGCACGCCCTATTGAAAAAATGTAAACACACGATTTTTTAATTGAATTACTTGTATTTCATTCGATTAATATAACGCTCTCGATTTTCACGTTACAAGTTATTTTTCATGTATCTATCATTTAATTACGCGGATCTGTTTATTGGTAAATATAACGAGATCGATAAAATGTTTCCTTTTCTACTTACCGCTCGAATACCCGCACACGGTCGATAGAAAGTATTTAATAGTGGATACGGGCCTGGCTAATATCTTTAGATGTTTATTTTGCATTCGAATCGTAATAAATTGATAAGGCCACGTGCTGATATCAACGGCTTTCATTAAAGTCGGCTGAAGTTAATTCACCAGTTCACATTATTGGGCATTCCTTCATCAATCAGAAATGATCTATACATTTATATAGAAGATCAGGAACGTCTCGATATCTCCACGTAGTCATATAAGAGTTTATTTTTAGCTTACGATTCAATTCGAAATGCAAATAATGGTTCGATAAAGATATTTTAAAAGCACGTATAGAGTGTATTTCTAAAATTATCACCTATTATGGCTACTGAAGATTTTGTAACTACTACCAATACAACCGCTGCAACTACTACCTGGTTCCTACCACAGCGCCACAGTGCCACTATAACTACTGACGAAGCTACATGTTTTATACTACTACTACTAAGTACTAGAGCTGTTTATATTGAAATGTGCCACAACTGGTAAAATGCAAACGCTTAGCAAAATGAATGCAGAAAACCACATGCAGCTTTGGATGAGCTACTTGTCGATTAAAACGATTAAAGATAATCTTTAAATGCAAACATAACTGCGTATCCAGTGACGAAAGCGTTAGTTTAATTAAGAATAAACGCGACCTAAATACTGCCACTATGTTTAAATGTAAATAACACAATACAAAGTTATGCGAGCGTAAAACGAAGAAGAGGAGAAGAAGGAACCTGTTATTTTAATTGTACGAACTAGAACATTCGTGAACACTATTTAAACGAATGGATTTGAGGGACGTAAGCTTACATTGAAAGAGTATGCAATAATAATCACAATGTGGAATAAAGGGTCAAAAGTTCTTCAAAGATTTAATTTGTCTTCGCAAGCAGTTTTTATTTTGCTAATTGTACAACAGTTTATTAGGCAATATTCCAAATGGCGAAGTGTAGCGTTTTCCATAATGTCCGTTAATTCCCAACTTAAAGCTTGACTTCCAAAAAGTATTTAATGGAGAAATATAATTGTTTAAGGTATTATATCTATTTGACGGATTTTATTTGTTCAAACATAATATTTTTTAATTTTATCAGTATGACTTTGCATTTTATAAAAGCAAACATTTATCAGTATGACTTTGCATTTTATAAAAGCAAACAGCCATGATTTAAAAAATGTACGATGTAATTCCAAATTTCACGGGAATGGTTATATTACAACAATTGAGTGAAAACATCCCAGGTGGAAATCATAAGAGCATCGTTCTGAGAAAACGGGTCTAAATGCATATGCATACAGTTCCGTCCTAGATTAACATGTGAAGTCCGCACAAGCTTATCCGGGACGACGCTTTCCGCATTAATGGGATTTTTGGTTTTAAGTAAGTCTCTTTTAAACGAAAATACAGTCTGCGGACTGCACAGGGTTATCTGGAACGACACTTAACGCACATGACGTGAGACAAGTGTTCCCAGAACAAGGCTCATATAAAATATAACTACCGGTAAACAACATATAGGGATACTTACGTGCCGTCCTTATCGTGTAGACTGATTTTGTTAACTTGGTAAAGGGAGGGATGAATTGTGTTTCTCTTCAACTTGACAATCCCGATGGGTTCCCCTATCTTGAGACGTCCGAGCTTCTCCAGCAGCGAGGGCGGGGGAGGTTTCTGTCTCACTTCCGTTGGCAACCGTCTTTCCAGATTTAAGGACCAGGAAAATCCTAAGGACGGTACTGCCTGGCCGTCCACTCCCCGAGAAGAGATTTCCCCCATCGCCCTAGATGACCTTCCGCTTTGCGATTGTTTTTGGGGCGGTATCTTGGGGACCATTCCAATGGCGCGCTTTACTTCCGGTAACGGTGTATTCATTTCAAAACTGTTAATCTCCGCACCTTTCAAACTGTTAAACTGAAATTTCTCTTTATCGGAGATCGGTGGAATTGCCTCCCCAAATTTAACGACATTTGCCCTTCGCACGACTGATACGGTCGATTCAGTGTCGACTCCACTCGCCTCTTCCGGTATAAGGTCTGACCGGATGACGGTCTGCAACGACGCCAGCCCGGCGTTTCCGTTGACGAGAACATAGTTCGGTATGGTTGCAGCAAGCAGGCCATGCGGGTTGTTCAGGTAGAGATGAAGAGCGACCTGTGATGAAAGAACAGTGTGGGCCAGTATTCACAAAGCTATCTAGGAACATCTTAACTTATGTTGTACTTTAGTGTAAATTTCCGATAACGATATGGTGAAATACAATATTTTCTGCGTACAAAATGGTATGATATTGTTTTATAAATTAATAAACATTCACTTGTTTAAAACATTTATATGAAAAAAAAACTAGACGGAAGTTAGCCACGGACCCTGCCTTCGAAGTTAAGTCTCGTATCAAATGTTTTGAGTGTTCTTCAGCATCATGTTATTGTTTTTATATATACATATTTACGTTTGTTGTGTTCTTACACAATAATGTAATATGTAGACGATGAAATAGGAAAAACGCGCGTGTCCGTGTGTTACGCCAAAATTTGGTAACTTTTCATAAACAAGACACAAACATAGTCTTAGTATGAAATAATATTTGGAAGGTTCTCTGAAGATAATATTTTTTAACTATCATTCGTTCATAATATTATGCAGCCGTGCTCTGAAGAAACGGGCAGAGACTGAATTTGTGTTGATAAAGACTTCCTTCAAATGAAAAATTCCATAAAAGTAGAAAGCACACTAAACGCGCACGCATTTAGCCCCGTTTTCCCAGAGCGCGGATTATATATGTTAACATAATTTTTCGAATGATAAGTTCGTGATCAAACGTAAACTTTCCGAAACATTTTCATAAAAGTAAACTAGCGCTGTAGAGATCAGTCCCTTTGTTGAAAAAAAAACGGGAAGTTTGGAAAAAAATGTCCTATCATATGTACCGGGTAATCGGAGAAATGCTGAAGTGAAATGTGATGTGCGAGTCTATGTCTAGTCATTTGAAAAGCTGTCAGTCAGAATTGAGTGATATTACAATGAGGTCCAACGAACTGCCTTTATTACAGCGCTGAAGTGGAATAAATTTACCTTTAGGCGTCAAGTTGCTAAAAACGTAAAAAGCTAAACTTGTTCGTATCTTCTTTAAAGCCACACAGCTTATTTGGCATAGTAAATTTAAGTATAAATAAGAAACATATTTTATCTATGCCAATTAGAGTATATCTGGTGGTTGCAAGGTAAAAATTCGTCTTTTTTGCGCTTTAAAACTTAAAAATAAACGCGTTTGTCGAAATGGACGTATACGTATAGAAATCCTACTTTCGGTTTTAAAAGCGGTATCGTTTGAAAAAATAATAAATTACTTGCTAATTAAGCTATAGATTTAATGACAATTTTGCACACTTTCAAATTGCATCTATATGTATTGATTAACATGTATTTCATTTCAATGTTAGTGGCTTTAATTTTTAGAATTGTATGTCATAGATTGCATTGATATTCTAACATAAACGTTCTTTAAACAACATTCCGGCTTCAGTTGTGCATTTCATGTTATACAATTTACGCAAATATAATATAAACCACGCACATGTGCCTTTGTAAATATACAGGCTTGGTTTATCGGGAATGTGTTTCTTTTCGCAATTAAAAAAATGTGTATCATGTAAGCGAGATACAGGTGACAGTTGAGGAAAGAGAATCAAAAGCACGGGCAATTATTTATGAATACAATTTGATAATTTTTTTAAAACTGCATTTGGTAAATAGAGTTTAATGGTTTTATTTACATCTGCAAGTTATATTTATCCATTTATGCTTATTTGTACTTTATTTGAGAGCTAAACACGTTCAATTACAAGTTATATTGACGTATATGTATTATAAATTCTAAAAAGCATCCGACAAATGTCTTCGAATAGTACATTCATTTTTTTTTTAAGAATACCTACAAACAAATCACCGATATACATGTTTCTATGTTAATATTTTGTTGTGATGTGCCTGATGTGATTTATTTTGAAAGATTGATTTTTTTATCATATGCGTGTATGTTCGTATGCATGTTTCAAAATATCTACTGGTGTTATGTTACTGAAGACCACATTGTAAAAAAGAAATTATTTCTTAATGTGAATTCTTCATGAAATAAAGTTATTATTATTATAACATCCGCACTTACATCGCAGTAGGCTTGTACACTAAAATGAATGTTATGAGCAGTATACATCTTATAACAGCACAATATCTTACCTTTGAAGATGCAACTGCCATATCCAAGCTGGGTTTAAACAGATTTTATGGTCATATTCGCAAAAGTTTTCCTCTTATTTTAAGTTAACCCCGCTACGGCCGTTCAGTATTTCAGTATTTCCTTTCCATCGCAAAGGTTGAACCTCACGAGAAATATTATTTTGCTTAACCCTTTGAGCGCTGGAACCGGATTTTGAAGGCCTTTGCAAACAGTTTGGATCCAGATGAGACGCCACAGAACGTGGCGTCTCATCAGGATCCAAACTGTTTGCTATTCTGATAGTGGTCTTAGAAAAAAAATTGAAGAAAATGATAATTTTAGAAATTCAGCAGACGACATTTTAGCAGACGACAAATTTCCCAGCATGCAATAGGTTAGCGAACAATAAGCTTCGGACGTTTCAGGTTCTTCAAAACGTTCTAGTATTCATTATCGATAACCAATTATTTCTCTGTAACCCACTCTAAATATTGAAATGCTTCATCGAAAAAAACTGTAATATACACAAAACTTTTTTATCCCAATAAAGCAGCTGTTGAAAGTATACAGTTTTAAACGATTAACCTGTGATTGATTAAACAAAATACCCCGCGCAGTTTATGCAATATAATGCTTCCAAAGTATTAGCAAAAGAGTAATTTATATCCCGTATAAAGGTGTTAAATTTGAGGCAAAATTACTAATCTAGCCTTTCGCAAAAACCTGTTGAGAAGTTGTTTTTTAATTGTGGGTTAATCGTGTAGTGTCAGGGATTGTAAAACATGTTGAAAAGTGTATGAACGTAACCATTTAATTACGTTATAATACATAATAAGCATTAACAGTGTTTTTCAATAATTCATTTGCTATGTTTGTGGTCGGAAGAAATACTGTACACACTGTTTAACATGAATACCTTTGAAGCGCAAAAAATACCTTCCAAACTGTTCCGACTGTTAGAAACAAATCTCCCAGAAAAAGTTTGAACAATATATTTTTTTTTAATGATACAAATAAACACAGTACTATGTAATATAGTGGGATTATGGTCACGCACACTGTGTACAGTGGTGTCTATATGTTGACACTGAATTGTTTTCTTTAATATCTATACTGACTTGAGGTATATACACATGTTAAAAAAAAAACAATGTCTCAAAACCGCGTCCTTTGTTAATATGTTTAACCAAAAGAAACGTTCAATATGTGAGAATGTTGATAGATCTTCACGTTTGATATGTAACGCCTACATGGACGTCAAACAAGAAAGTATATGACACTTCCCTTTGACAAGTAGTTCCAACAGTGCAATTTCCCATGTAAGTGGCAACTGTCGGAACTACTTGACGTCCATTTTCAACTTTAATGCGCATGTTTAATTTCCCATTTCTGAATCTTCACGCACATTAAAGGGATTTATTGACATATTTTCATATGTGAAAAGAAGCTGATGAATTTGTTTACTCGCAAACATTGATCATTTGGAATAGTTGAAAATTAAAAGTATAAGAAAAGCTGGTGCAAAACGTGTTGTTTTTTTTGTTTTGCCGTAACCGGGTTTGAAACCGGGGACCTTCGGGATAAAAGTTTTTTCTCTACAACGTGCGTTAAACACTCTTAACTATTTAATGGATGTTTTATGATTACCCATACGATGTTGAAAACACTTTTCTTAATCGAGAATGCTATTTCGCCTATTTATATGGAATGTATACTCTTTTGTAATGGAATTGTATTATTATCATTAGTTAAACACGTCCCATTTAATGTCATATGCTAAGGTATAAATTAGGAACATAGTTCAGCGTATTGTTTTCGAGTAATTGACTTGATAAAAAAAAAATCTACTGATGTCATGTATTACAAATCACGTGATGCCTACTGAGCGCGCACTATCATACGGCCTCTTGTCCCATTTTCAGCATCTGTTTTTCGCACTATCATACGCTCTCCTTCCCCGTTTTCAGCATGTGTTTCTTAGCAATGTCCATAATGAACTGTGTCGTCTGCTCAGTCTCTTCCGGGATCTCGTCTATCATTGTCACGGTTGACATGGTAACCGGTTTCCGCTGGTGCAACCGCCGATGACTGAGGGAAGAGTTATAAAAGTGTGTCAGATTCAAATGGTTTCTGCGCGCTATCGACTCGAACGTTTCATACTCGGTTTTCATTTTAGACATATCCGGTCTGGGAGTATCCCCGTGTGGTTTATAATTCGAGTTCATTAAAAGCTTATCATAAACGTCCGCGTTTCCCGGCTTAACAATCGGCTCGAGCTTCCGCGGCTTCGACCGCGGCACAATCTTAATTTTACTCAGCGTCCCCTTGTTACCGCCCCCGCCGCCGCTCTGTTTTAAGCTGTCATTATGCGAGATAGCCGGCCGGTTTGGAAACGGCAACGGCCCCTGATTGGTCGCCGTTTCCTCCATACGGGTCAACGCATAAAGCGGGTACTTCCGCCGGTGCTTGTAGCGCGGCCCGTTACGCATCCGGCCGACCGTTTCGAGCACGTGCTGGTCATGGCGGTGCTCGAGTCCTCGACGGAGCGCATGGATGCGCTGCAGGTAGGCCTGCTGCTTCTGACTGACTTCCGTGTATTCGTCGAGCCACTCGTGAAGCCTCTCGCTCATCTTCCGCTGTCTGGAACAAAACAAGACCTTATATAACAGTATTCATGTTTAAGCCTCGTTTGGGAAAACTGGGCTTAATGCATTTGCGTTAAGTGTCGTCCTCCCAGATAAGCCTGTGCAATCTTTACAGACTAATCAGGAACGACGCTTTTCGCCTTAACTGGAATTTCGGTTAGAAGAAACTTCCTTTAAACGAAAACTTCCATAAAAACGAGAACATGTATATATCATGTAATACTGCTTTTTGTTGATTTCCTTTCATAACAATAACAATCTTATTCTGAGTTATAACCAGTTGAGCGAGCGTGTCGCGGCTCTTTTGAAATTTGCTTTATAACGTGTTGTAATTATTAAACCAGTGTATTCGGAAAATTGTTCTTGTGTGCCAACTTTTTCAGTTAAACCTATATAATTACATCTTGTTCTACTAGGTTTGAGACACACATGTTTATGTTTTACTTTTTCTCAATCTGGGATGTAGCAGCAGTAATATACATGTAATCCCATCAATATTACTCTGCGTGAGCAAATAACCTTAGTACAAACATAACTTGACACAATTTGACATAACGTCATAAGCATATCGTTCCAAATAAATAATTTTGTCATATTCCAATATCATTCAATTTACAGTGTTGTATAAAATCTAGAATGGTTGCAATATTTTTCAATCTGAATTCGAGAATAGACTTGTGAATCCCGGGTTACAAATCACAAAAAAACTACCTTTGTAGAACCAGAAAGGCTGATTCATATATAGTTGTATTATTTGCAAACAAAAACAATATGTATAAAGCTTTTTGCAAGTATGCTATTATATCTTTATGTTACCTTGATACAACGCACGTTTTTATGCTATCCATTTATTTATATAGTAATTGTTTTTTTTCTTACAAAATTCCATTTACTCGATATAACACTTTTTACATATTACTGTTTTCATTCACACAGTTTTTTTAACCCATCCGTACATTATCGATGTCTTTCATTTTTTTTTCACAATTTTAAAAGTTATGGTGGATTACTTTATAACCCGATCAAAAAGAAAGAGTCTCTTTTAGAGCCTTATACAAACGGTATTTAAAAATGTTTTCCGAAATAAAAAATACGCAGTTTTATACTGCGTGCTTATTTCGATCAATATCATTCAGAACACTTGATTTAAACGTTATTGATAAAAATAAGAAATTGATACCTGTCCGTTTGATCCTGGATTTTACGTCCGGATGGAAAAATATCCATTTATCATGAGCATAGAATACATTTTACGATAAGCCACGTAATTATGTTACATTCAATCACTTGTGATCCTATATTGCTAGTTGTGTTCCAATATAATTTTCCGAATTAGTTCGTTTAACCAAAATGAAACAAACAGTGGCGTACGCAGTTTTAAATCAATAATTGTAACAAGTCGGACTTTACTCATGTGTGAAAAACGATATCATCAGCTTACTCATCGCACATCACAGTCAGTTTTTGTCGTCACTATTTCTCTGAAATTGGTGATCAATTCCATATATTATTATGCAATTAAAACATTAAACTATGCCAGCCGTTCATGTATAAAGGATTGATTGGCCAAAGATTAGTAAAATTCTTCATTACAAAACTGAGGTGGAATGCAGAGAGAATATACATATACTTTCAAGAATTTTGCCCTTCCTATGCCCCTGGTGCGATTCATTATTCTTGAACGAGCTGACAATCTTAATTGGGTAAATTACAGAAAACGGGGCCTTCGTAATTAACACAATTTGAAATAACGTGTTATTGTCCCGACACATATTTGGAAATTTGTATCTTAATTATCCGTCATTATCCGCGTCAATTACACACAGTCAAAGGGAAATGTTGATTCGTTCCAATTTGATTTGTGTTTTATTTTTAATTGGACTGCGTCTTCGCTATAGCGGAAAACACAAGAAGGGATAATTTTCAATTTAGGAAAACTAGATGCAGCTTATCTCTATTTCTCCATATCTGTATGTATGATGGGTTTTTTGGAAACCGGATATCAATTTGTCCCGATAAGAGAAGATCGAGAGGTAATTTGCGTAAATAACTATTTAAACGCGAGCATTTACTTTGTGTCAGTTCATTTTATCAATGCTGCTAAATAATTAACTTCACCAATAAAGACATTTGCGTTCGATACTTACTGAAGTGTCCTGGATAAGTAAGAAAAGCGCACACATAAATGAGTATCGCAATAGAAAACGGCGCTTTATGCATGTGCCTTGAGTGTCGTCCCAGATTAGCCTGTGAAGTCCGCACATGAAAATCAAGGACTTTTATTGTATTTTTTCGGTTATCGTTCAAAGGAAGTCTCATTTTAGCAAAAACCTTGTTTAGGCGGAAAGTGTCGTCCCTGATTAGTCTGTGCGAACTACGAACTGGAAACGTTCGTGTGAATCTGACGGCTTTTCACAATTCATGAGTCCTGCATGTTGATGGTCCTTTTGCAGGAAGAATCAGTTTCAGAAAAAAGAACGAAAAGTACCTGTTATTTGCACTGAACATTTCAGCTAGTTAAAACAGTGACGTATACATTTTAAATGTCTTATATTACAACAATCAACAGTAAAAACTAATGCGCAAATCATGTGTCACAAATCGTTTTATGCAACCTGTGTATACATGTCACATTTATAATAAATCATACTAGACAGTTAAATTATCAAATATAACTTGATAAATCATATTAACATTAACTATATATTTTAAAATCCCATGCGGACGCAATTTATCGTAAATGTATTCATATTTATGTCATTAAACATCTCGCACATGAATATTCAATTCTCTAGCATTACCAGTTTAAATTAAGCTTGTTTAAATACTGTTTACTACAAATAGAGGATGTGCGAACATCGATATGCTTATCATAATTATATAAAAATCACTTCAATGCATGTGTAAATTCTAGTCAATCTAACCTTCTATATAAACATTGGGTATCCATTTCGCCTATTACAAATCATAAGAGATAGGTGTCACTTCTTGTAAATATGTCAGTAATCTAAAAGCCACGTATTTTAAGCAACTTTTTATGAATGTCGATACTGCTTCGCCCTGGCGTTATTGAACTTAGTATTGATGTCAATATTAGTATTCTAAATTATGTAAGCGTTATTAGCTTTTCACATTGATTGTACTCAATGGCCATGTATTTTAATATGCCAATTTATTTCTCTGGTGACCTTTAAAAACCAGTTTGTATCCGAAAGAATGCATGTTAAATATGGTCAAGTTACTACATATGTTTAAGCAAATGGCAGATATTGATTTTTTTTAACAATTCCAAAGACCCAACACGTTCAAAATAGGTTTTATCCTATAATCAATGGTTCTTTGTAAATTGGTGTTATAAACGGACTTTGACAAAAACAAAAAACAACATACAGACACAAACAAAAAGAAAATATGCCTTCGAATGAAGTGCTGTCAGATTCCGGCTTTTAATTGTAATTTCTGCAAACGATGAAACTCCAGAAAGTCTATCAGAAATAGAGGATATTTGTTCATGTTAGTGTAAGATCGTTTGTTGTTTCACGAGTCATCATAGAAAATATATGATCCTGAGTGAAATAACAAACGATCTTACACTGACATGAACACATTTTCTGTTTCTTTTATGCCCCTTTTTCCAGAAAATAATTAACAGCTGTTTCCCTTTCTCTGAAAAGTTACCCTTTCTCCCGTGGCGTACCTCAATGCATTGAAATGACGTCATTTTGTTGACGAAATGACGTCATTTCGTCAACAAAATGTCGTCATTTCGTCAACAAAATTTGTTATTTTCACCTGTGAAAATAACAATTTGTTTATTTTCACTGCTGTTATTTCACTGCAGATATGTCATATTTTATCATTAGGTATAAAAGAAGAGAAGTTCTTGTTCGTAATTATCTGTTATACATTTACTAATTTAAACGATAAAGCCTCAGTGTGGATTACATATTGTTTCTATTTTTTTTAGATGCAGCTGCCAATGAGCATTTTATCTTCCAGTCACACATTACTA
Organism: Dreissena rostriformis; assembly: GCA_007657795.1. Classification (NCBI taxonomy): domain Eukaryota; kingdom Metazoa; phylum Mollusca; class Bivalvia; order Myida; family Dreissenidae; genus Dreissena; species Dreissena rostriformis. Next base: position 23,583 of record VMBQ01002187.1, read on the forward strand.
TAGGAAGCGTAACAAAAAATGTTGTGTATACTTGTTACAATGATAACGATTGTAACATTTGGATAACAGGACATTTTCAATCGTATGAAAACACATGACGAATACAAAAACGTTGTACATGAACGCAAGAAAAATATATTTAAGAAACTGCAATAGTCGACCGTTTTTGCTAATTCATTAGAGCGGACTTCAAAAATGCCATTACGTTAAGCCTGTGCATTACGTTCTGTTTACAGTATATGGTGTAAGAAATCAGCAATCGGTGACAGATTTCACAATTGATAATCGCCGAGCGCGCTAGTGTTGACATTTGTGATTAAAATACCCATTTAAAGCTTTAAAGTAATGTATCGGGTGCGTTATTTTGGATAAAGGTTCGTTTTAAATCAAAGAATACTGAAGTAGTTTCTTTGCAGTGGAATGCATTCGGTCATAAAGTCACAGACTTGCCTTTGTAATGCGGCGCGACTCTTTTTTTTCTTATAAGTTTTAGAATATTTACTCGGTTTATAGACCCATACATCCGAGGCCAATTTTAGAAAATATGCTGCTTCATATAGTCTTATCGGTGTTCGGATTTCTCGCTTTTTTGTGAATTCCTTTACACTGATCCTAACATATAAAACGATTTTCAACACGATAACCGATATAATTTCTTCATCTTATTTGAAAAAAACGACATACCGAAACTCTTCAGCCTATTGCATAAACTACTTTGAAACTGTCGTCATATTGCATAAAATACCTTGAAACTTTCAACACATTGCTAAAAATACCCTGAAACTTTCAGCAAATTGTATAAAAAATCTTTAAACTTTCAGCATATTGTTTAAAATATCTTGAAACTTTTAGCATATTGTATAAAATACATCGAAACTTTTAACATATTGTATAAAATACCTTGAAACTTTCAGAATGTTGCATAAAATACATTGAAACTTTCAGCATATTGCATATAATACAATCAAACGTCTAGAATATTGTATAAAATACATTGAAACTGTCAGCGTATTGTATAAATTACCTTGCAACTTTCAGCATATTGCAGAAAATACCTTAAAACGTTCAGCATGTTGCATAAAATATCTTGAAACGTTCAGCGTATTGCTTTGAAGCGAGACACATACAAACTGGCTAAACTACATGCGTTGTACGAAAGCAACTTATAAACAAATTTAGTGCGCGTCTTACGAAAAGAATAAAGTAATAAAGACCGCCGCATCACAATCACATACTGAAGCAAACACTGTTAAACCTATGTGAAGACCCACCAGTTATGCTGAAATTAACCCTTTGAGCGCTGGAACCGGATTTTGAAGGCCTTTGCAAACAGTTTGGATCCAGATGAGACGCCACAGAACGTGGCGTCTCTTCAGGATCCAAACTGTTTGCTATTCTGATAGTATTCTTTGAAAAAATATCGAAGAAAATGCTTATTTTAGTGATTAAGCTGACAACATTTTAGCAGACGACAAATTTCCCAGCATGCAAAGGGTTAAAACAAACGGATGACTGCTGTCAAAACCAAATGATTATTAAATAAAAAGGCTTAATTGTATTAATTGTAAATAATTATTTAGGGTCATTAATTGAATATGATGAACTTCAACAAACGTATTTAAAGCCTAGTAATACATTAATACCATTACTAAAAAGATACAAACGGCTTCTTACAAAAGAAAAGTGATTATCAAAATACATTACTTGAATATACAAACCTGTAAAGAAGCATCTTTGGTTTTCTGTTAATCCTTTATGATCATAGTTTAACTCTCTTTCGTAGTTTTATAGTAAGAAACAATTTCATACTTCCTTTCAAAAACATCTTATCTTTCAGGCACTCAATTTATGAATTGCAAAACACTTAAGACGCGTACAAGTTCATTATTCGAATAGCAAGATGTCCTTAGATGTTTTGTTGACATCTTCAAATAATCTATTGACATTTTAATTTTCAATGATTTTCAATGATGCTTCAAGTTTGGGTTTCGTTTTTCTTATATTTGAAAGGCTTTGCGCATATCACGCAAGGGCCTAAAATAAAATGTACGTTTCCCGTCACGCTACGTACCCAGCCAAATTGCAGCAACCTAATTTTGTTTATAGACCAAGAACAAATATTTTGCTGCCTATGGTGTGATTCAAATGCACCCACTGTCGTGTTATTCCGTGTATTTAGAGTAATACTTAAACGGAATAGGACTCGTACAAATAATGCAGTGCCATTGTAAATAAACATACATTTTTGTAGGTGCCAACAAACAAAATTACATGACATAGAAAATAGACGTAACATATAAAAAAAAATACATGTAAATAACATTTGTTTTAAATCCGATTTATCAACGCACATATCATGATCACGGGTCATTGGGAGTGGAAACAAACTATATTTTAATTTAGGCCACGGATGTAAATACTTGATAGTATTCATGTTCACATCGCATGCAGTGGCGGATTGTGGGTAAAATGGTTTCACGTAATATTTCAAATACGCACATATGTGGCGTGTTCTGAGAAAACTGGGCAAAATGCTTGTGCGTAAAGTGTCATCCCAGATTAGCCTGTGCAGTGCGCACAGGCTAATCCGGAACGACAATTTCCGCCTAAACTGGATTTTCCATAAGAATATACATCATTTAACCGAAAAATTCCATAAAAGCGGAAAGTGTCGTCCCTGATTAGCCTGTGCGGACTGCACAGGCTAATATGGGATGACACTTGACGCACACGCATTTTGCCCAATTTTCTCAGAACACGCCACATAGATGTTTTCGTTGAGACTATCATTTTTCGCTCAACTTCATAGCAACTGGAATTGCGTGCCTTTTAATTGTATATAGCAATTATATTATTACAAACTTGCTAACCATAGATGCATTGGCATATTTAATAAAACATACCCATATTGCATTCAGGCAGTTAGTCATATATATATTGTGACCCAGTTTTAAGTTCTTCTAGCTATGCATAACATCCTTAAAGCGAGTATACATACATGTGCATGTATTTTTTGCACAAGATTTCCTTATCTTGTAATTATACCCCCACAGGGAGCAGCAATACTAGAGTCACTCTGTCGGGCTGTTTGTCGATCGGTCTGTCCGCATAAAATGTCTGTCCGTCATTTCAGTTTTGTTCTTCTATTCGTCCGAAAGCACTTAAGGTTGAACTTGGTTGATTAAACTCATATGTACGTTTTTCCAGGTTTTTGTACGTCAGACCAAAATTGTGGTTGCCTTGGTTACGAAAATATTGATACCTAAATCCGTACCTGCTTTTACTTAATGTACTTACAGTAGATTAATTAAATTTACGTTAATCCTGCTTTTACTTCGACAACATTAACCTGGTATTGCTGTTTTGTCTGTGACACAGCTCTTGATTTTAATGATTTAAAAAGCTTTCCGTTTTGTTTTGTTAACCTTTTTTTCTGTAAACGTTATATAAACAAGTTATAATATGTAGAAAGTAACACGGATTTGCATTAAAACACTTAAGAAATTTCCCCAAATCTGGAATGATTTTACTTTTGATTGCAGTGTATACAGTTTAACCTAAACATGAGGTTAAACTGCACGGAGTATGACAACTTACTCACAATGAATTCACCACATTCAAATTCTCTTTCAAATACATGTTCTCAGAATAAAATGTAAAAAATAAGAACACTTTTTTATGAGTTACTTGTATTTAAATCAATTAAACTGCTCGCAATTTCTTCGTTACAAGCTATGCTTTTTTCTATTTATCAGTTAAAAAGTGCGGATCTGTTTATTGGTAAATATAAAGAAGATCGATGAAACATTTTCTTTTCTACTTACCGCTCGAATACCCGCACACGGTCGATAGAAAGTATTTAAGAGTGGATACGGACTTGGCTTTTATCTTTAGGTGTTTATTTTGCATTCGAATCGTAATAAATTGATAAGGCCACGTGCTGATATCGACGGCTTTTATTCAAGTCGGCTGAATTAAATTCATCCGATCACATTATTGGGCATTCCTAATCAATCAGAAATTAAATATGCCTTTGTAGGAAAGACCAGGAACGTCTTGATACGTACCTTTCAGTGTTATTTAATAACAAATGTTAAAGTATGTTTCGTGTAAAAATGTTTCCAAATTACTTAAAGTGTATATTTTTAAACTTAATACCTTAAATGTGGTTTGCTGATATAACTACTGGAACTGCTGCTGCTTCTGCTACAACAATAACTTCTTCTAAAACTAATACTTATACTAATACTTTTTCTTCTTATAAATGTACCTCTACTACAAAAAAATGTCAACGCTCGGCAAACTTGATGCAGAAAACCACATGCAGCTTTGGTTAAGCTACTTGTCAATCAAAACGATTTAAGATAATCTTTAAATGCAAACATTACTGTGTATCCAGAGACGAAAGCGTTAGTTTTATTAAGAAGAAACGCCATCTGATTAAAAAACTGCCAGTGAATTTAATTGTAAATAGGATAATACACAATTCTGGGACCTTTTCGTTTAAAAAAGAAGGAAAATTGTGATTTTAATTGGACATGAACTAGAACATTCGTGAGCACGATTCACACGAATAATTGAGCGTCTTATTCTCTCTGCATATGAGGAACGTGAACTCACATTGAAAAAGTATGAAATAATAAATAATCACGTGGTATTAAAGTAAAATGTGCTTAATGACTTCATCGAGGCAAGCAGTTTTTATCTAATTGTTTAAACGTTAATGTTGAAGTAAGTTTTTTTTTTACAAAATTATATCACATAATTCCCAAGTAAAACAAATATAACTGTTTAGTGTATGATATCCATTTAACTGAATTTTATTTTTTGTTCAAATCATAACATTTTAAAAAAGTAATATCAATATGACTTCAAATTTTGTAAAATCGAACAATTATAATTTCCAAATTTAAAAAAGGGCGATGGAATTCCAACTTTAAATTATTAAAATTACAATTCTAAGGTGAAAACAAACCCGGTAGGAAACCGTGATCTGGGAAAACGGGATTTGGTGCATGTGGGTAAAGTGTCGTCTCAGAAAGACTACACCTGCCGCCTCAACTAGATATTTGCTAATTATGGAGCCCATACACCAAGCACGTTCGTAGAGAGTTCGACCACGTTCTGAAGAAAATGCAGAACGGGATGTAAACTTGTTTGAACGTGTAGTTTTGGTCAGAAACATATCTACAATATGATTGAATGACGTTCATACACAGTTCGCGCTACATGCAGCTCGTTTCTATCCCGTCCTATCCCGTTGCCAGTCCGCCTTTATCCAGTTCAAATCACGTTCGTACGCAGATCTTCTTTATTTGTTGTGCAGTGGTTACTCGTTCAAAGGCAGTTCTCACTCCGTCCTACTACGTTCTTAGTACGTAAATATAACAAATGAGACAACGACCTCTATTAATATGCACTTTGTCTAAACGTATTGTATTTACGGTTTGAACGTTGTAACAACTGCATTGAACGAGTACAACGTACTTGGAACCTACTGCGAACTCCTTAAAACGAGTACAACGTACTAAGAACTTACTGACACCTTATAGAACGTGTTGCAAGCGTTGTAAGAACTTAACTTTTAGTTTCTATTTATTTACACGAAACAAGATCGTACTGGAGACGTAGTGCGGACGGGGTCGGTCTGTCTGAGAACCGATTGGACGGACTAGAAACGGACTCGATCGGTGTGGCATCTTACAGGTAATTTCGGTCCGATCGCACTACGTTCTTGCACGTTCCTAACCCGACCATAGAACGACCTTTCCGTTCTTAGTACGTCCATGTCGTTTCCACTACGTGGTTACTACGTTTAATTGTAGAACGGGATGATCAGAAAAAAAATTTGAGTAGGCTCAAAGTTCTGAAACACCTCCCCGTTCAACCCCGTTCCAGGCCGTCCACAAAGTTCGAAGACAGTTCGTAACACGTTGCTACTACGATCACTCCGTTCTCACACAGTTCGAGCCCATTTAGTCACATTTTTCAGAACGTACTTCGAACGGTGTCGGTGTATCGGGGGTATTAGTAAAGACTTTCTTGAAACGAAAAATATTATAAAAGCGGAAAGTTGCATCCCTGATTATCCTGAGCGGATTGCACAGGCTAATCTGGGATAAAACTTTTTATATGCATTTAAGGCCAGTTTTCCAAGAACAAGGCGGATAGATATAAAAGATAATTTGTCAACATAACATATAGACCTACTTACTCGCTTTCCTTGTCCTGTAGACTCATTTTCTTCACTTTGTAAAGGGAGGGATGAATTTTGTTCCTCTTCAATTTGACAATCCCGATTGGTTCCCCGATCTTGAGACGCCCGAGCTTCTCCAGCAGCGAGGGCGGGGGAGGTTTCTGTCTCACTTCCGGTGGAAGCCGCCTGTCCAGGTTTAGGGACCAGGAAAACCCCAAGGACGGTACTGTGTGGCTGTCCCCTCCCCGAGGCGAGATTTCCCCCGTCGCCCTTGATGACCTTCCGCTTTGCGACTGTTTTTGGGGCGGTACCTTAGGGACCATTCCAACGGCGCGCTTTACTTCCGGTAACGGTGTTTTCATTTCAAAACTGTTTATCTCCGCTGCTTTTGAACTGTTTGCTTTAAATGTATCTTTATCGGAGATCGGTGGAAGTGCCTCTCCAAATTTAACGACATTAGCTTTTCGCACGACTGACACCGTCGATTCACTGTCTACTCCACTCGCCTCTTCCGGTATAGGGTCTGACCGGATGACTGCCTGCACCGACGCCAGCCCGGCGTTTCCGTTGACGAGAACATAGTTGGGTATGGTTGCGGCTAGCAGGCCGTGCGGGTTGTTCAGGTAGAGATGAAGAGCAACCTGTGGTTAAAGAACAGCATGGGCCGGTATTCACGAAGTTATGTAGGGAACTCTTAACTTATGTTGCACTTAGGTGAATATTTCCAATACAAAATATTGTAAAATCCAGTGATTTCTGCTTATATTTTTTTTTGTATAAATATAGAATCATTCACTTGTTTAAAACATTTTAACGTAAACAACATCGAAAGGAGTTAGCCGGAAACTAGAGTAACCAAACGAGTTTTGTGCAACATCACGCTATTGTAGTCATATATGCATATTAACATATGATGTATACATACACGATAACTAATTGTGTCGTGTTCTGAGAAAACTGGGCAAAATGCATGTGCGTAAAGTGTCATCCCAGAATAGCCTGTGCAGTCCGCACAGGCTAATCAGGGAACACAATTTCCGCTTTTTCGTTTAAATAATGTCTCTGCTTAGCGAAAATCAAGTTTAGGCGGAAAGTGTCGTCCCGGATAAGCCTGTGCGGACTGCACAGGCTAATCTGGGATGACACTTTACGCACAAGCATTTTGCCCAGTTTTCTCAGAACACNTCAGGGACGACAATTTCCGCTTTTATGGAATTTTTCGTTTAAATGATGTCTCTTCTTAGCGAAAATCAAGTTTAGGCGGAAAGTGTCGTCCCGGATAAGCCTGTGCGGACTGCACAGGCTAATCTGGGATGACACTTTACGCACAAGCATTTTGCCCAGTTTTCTCCGAACACGACACAATTATGCAAACGATGGAATAGGAAAACAAAACAGTTTATCCGTGTATAACGTCAACATTTGGGAACTTTTCATAAAAAAGACATTAGAGTAGACTTAACATGGAACGATATAAGAAAAGTTCTCTCAACACAATACTGTTAAAAACTATCATGCGTGCATTATGTATTTGAGCCGAGCTCTAGTAAAAAGAGGCTTAATGCATGTGCGTAAAGTGTCGTTCTAGATTAGCCTATGCAGCCCCGCACAAACTAATTTGGGACTTTTTTCCCGCTTAGACTGGATTTCCATTAAGTAGAGACTTCCTTAAAACAAAAACTTCCATAAAAACGAAAAGTGTCGTCCATAATTAGCCTGTTCATACTTCACTGGCTAGTGTGGGACAACATTTTACGCATATGCATTTAAACCAAGTTTTCAATGAGCGCGGCTAATTAATATTAAAAGTTCGTGATCAAAAGGTTACCTTCCAAAATATCGCCATTTCAGAAAACTAGAGCTGCAGAGGTCAGTCATTTTTTTTTATAAAAATAACATAAAGAAATCGAGAAGTTTGAAAAAGTGTGTTATCATAATTAAATTGTAGAAATGCTGAAGTGGAAGCAGTCTGCTAGTCACACGAGTAGTCATTCGAGCCGCGTTCTGGGAAAACGGGGCTTAATGCTCATATTAGCTTGTGCAGTTCGCTTTAATGGAATTTTTCGTTTAAAGGAAGTCTCTTCAAAACAAAAAGCCAGTTTAGACGGAAAGTGTCATTCCTGAATAGCCTGTGTAGACTGTGTTGACTGCACCGGCTAATCAGGGACGACACTTTACGCATGCATTAAGTCCAGTTTTGCCAGAACGAGGCTCATTTGAAAGGCTGGCAGTCATAATTAAGGCTCATTGAACTGCCTATCAGACAGCGCTGAAGTTGAATAGGTTAACCTTAAGGCGTCAAGTTACTAGGCATGTAAAGCAGATATTTGGAATATCTTCTTAAAAAGGATGGTACTTATTACAGTACTGTAAATTTTAGAATCGAATGTTATAAATTGTATTGATATTCTAGCATAAATGTTCTTTAAACAGCATTTCGGCTGCAGTTGTGTATTCCATGCCATACACTGTACGCAAATATAATAAAAAACACATAAATGTGCCTTTGTAAATACACATGCTTGGTTTGTTATCGATAGTGTGTTTCTTTGCGAATATATAAAACAATGTTAATAATGAAAACGAGATACTGGTGATGCTTGCGGGAGGAGAACCCAATTATTTATGAAAACAATTTGATAATTTTGTATTACTGCATTTATCAAATAAATGGTATTGTCATATTTCCACCTGCAAATTATACTAATAAACGTATGTGTATTCACACGTTATTCCTGATGCAGATCTTAACACGCTCAATTACAAGTTATATGGACATGTATGGTATAAGGCATCGCAGTAGGCAAGAAAATCAAAACGAATGTAATGAGCGGTATATTCTTACAAAAGCAACAGCGAAATTGTCTTACCTTTGAAGATGCAACTGCCATATCCAGTCTGTCTTTAAACAAATTCTATATACATATACGCATACTTTTTTCCTACAGTTTTCTAATATCCCCGTTTCGTCCTTTTAGTATTTCCTTTTCATCGCAAAAGTTTAACCGCACGAGCAATATTTATTTGGCTAAGCGAACAATTGCTTTCGGACGCTTCAGGGCTTATAAACGTTTTAATATTCGTTATCGATAACCAATTATTTGACTGAGACACACTGGAAATGTTGAAATGCTATATCGAACAAAACCGTAATATACACAAAACGTTATTATCCCAATAAAGCAGCTATTGAAAGTGTATGGGTTTAACCGATTAACCTAGGGCGGATTATACACTTCGCGCAGTTTATGCAATATAGTGCTTCCAAAGTATAAGCAAAGAAGTAAGTTTAAGCCCATATAAACATGTTCGGTTTAAGGCAATGTGATTAACTCACAACGTTGCTATTTCAGCTAAGACAACTAAGCTATTTTTTTAAATTGTGTGCTAATTGTGTGTCATGTCAGGGAATGTAACTCGTGTAGACATGTTTACCGATAGTACAACACGTTTGTCTGCCTTTTAACAATACGAAAATTATAAGAGTTCTCATAATGACGTGCTTTTAATATTCTGAGACCTTGGTGAAAAGAGCTTCATTTGTTCGTCTTATATTTAAGCTTAAAGGGAGACTGTACGATTTTCATATGTGTTAAATTGTAATTTATTGATAAAAATATGTTACAATAACACAAAATAGGCAAGAAAAATTATACATTGAAGACGAATTTCATAAAATGCAGCAAAGACAAGTTAGCGCTGGTTAAAGCCGATGCCGACACTTTTACTCGTATTTGCTAGGAAACAAAATTGTGTCTTTGTGTCGTATGAACGAATCTGCACTAAAACTATATTTAGATTCACATTGTACATGCATGATATATATGCTGGCAAATTCGGCTGGAAGCCTTTTTCGATTTCAGAATTAAATATCTGGCTTATTTCGCATTTTTCGACACATGTTCTTCTTAACTTTTATTTTAATTTATATTGAAATATATGTATAATCAGTTTTAACACATTTTATAAAAATTCATCAATATTTGACAAAATCGTACAGTCTCTCTTTAAGGCTTAGTTTAAAGTTAAATAATGATAAGTTAAGTGTTTAATGTTCAAAGCAACAACAAAATTGGTTAAAACGCGGTATTATACTCTTATTTTTCTTTTTATAGCTTTTATTAGGAAGGGAAGTAACATAATCCGACCATATGTTAGGGCGTTTATGCTAGCGTTGTCTCTCTTTTTCTGTCCAAAGTATGTACACGCCAAGTCTATAACAGATTATTTATTCACAGCGATCTGCGCTGTCTTACTAGACTTGGATGTTATGTATAAGTATTTGGGGCGATACGCAAAGTGCACGAATCAGTCACGCCGGCTAAAAATCACACTTGAATATAAAAATGTTGCGCATCCATTTTAAAATTCATGACCGCTTCATATCGCCTATACCTTTTGAAGATTTTTTAAGAAACGTTGAACGTATAGTGTAAGTTATTGATACGATATACAAAAGTCGTGAGTCTGTCATACCAGCTCAAGATCAAGGTTACACTTAAAGGTCAAACGTCTGCGTCGCCATTTTCGTGTTCGCTTTATGTTTCCTATACGGTTTGAAATATGGTCTTGAAAGTCGCCTCAACTTTTACGGTCTTTGATAAGCTCGAGCTAGGAAAACACAACTTCAAATTCAATTTTAAATCCTATGCTAAGCACGATATAATCTTAAAGAACGAAATAATAATGCTAAATACGGATGATAGAAAGTCAAAACACCATTTAAGGAGTATTTTCAAAATCTAAACAATGAAAGTTACGCAACGTCACGTCAAACAGGATTCGCGTTGAATAGGCGACCGCATTGTCGGACGTAGAGTGATCGATAGGTACGGTATAATTTGAACGTAAATGCAGGCTTTCCATGTCGTGTTTGAATGATGATAAATTACAAAACTCGCGTACACGAATGAAATATAAACCACACATGTTGGTAATTATTCAGACTTGGTCTCGTATCATATTTGATGCTTCTTAAATAGCAATGCGCGTGTATATGTATATACGTGTTATATCATATTTGGTGAGTCTGCAATAGCAATGATTTTGTGTATATGATTCAATTATCGACTAGAGGGACACAGAGTATGATGAAATGCGCGCCAAACTCAGATATGTGTATATGAATATTACTTTAGAATAGTATGACAATTTATATTTGAACCATCTTGTATTCGTAAATAAACTAACATGTATATGGGTACTATACCAAATGTAAAAAAAGCCACATTCACTCGCACCAATGAACCAAGTTTTCAAGGAAGTTGAAAATCCTGCTCATTAGATTGGGGGTTTGCGGCCGGGCGTCAAAACAGTGGTTTCCCGTCAATAACTTTGGTTTGCATTTATCAGTCTCGATTAAAGTTTGTATATGGTAAGCTTGCATGGAGACTCGGCGGGGGATTTTAAATGGGGCTAGTCAAGGCCTCTATTACTAAAAGTAGAAAAAACAATATTTTTCCGCATAATAACTGTAGTTTTGATGGAGCAATTAGGACGAAGTTGTGTGTGCAGGTATCTTACATGCAGACATAGCTTTCGACTGCACGCTAGTGTCAAGAAACTATAATTAATGAATAAAACGTTGAAAACCTGGTGTTGTGGCATGACGATGTTTTTTTTTTTTTTTTTTTTTTTTTTNTTTTTTTTTTTTATAGAACGAGTGAACATTGGTAGTTTTTGATAACATAGATTCTTTGGTATACTACGTGTATTCATGTATTTTAAGTACACATACGATATATTTAAGCTATACGTTGTCAGATTATTGCTCAAGTTCCAGCTGGAAAAAACGGAATCCCGAGCATATTTAATATGAGCCGCGCTCGAAAAAAATCGGGGCTTAATGCATTTGCGTTAAGTGTCGTCCCAGAATAAACTGTGGAGTCAGGAACGACACTTTCCGCTTCAGGTGGATTTTCTTTAAGAAAAGACTTTATTTAAACGAAAATTACCATAAAGCAGAAAGTCGTCTCTGATTAGCCTGTGCGGAGTACACAGGCTAATCTGGGAGGACACTTTACGCACATGAATTTAGCCCAGTATTCCCAGACAAGATTCATAATATTGTCGTTCGCTCACCACTATCCCAATAGAAATGTGTTTATTGATAGAAATCTTATATTTTTTAGTCTAAAACAGCGATTATTGTATGTAAATACAAGTATCTTATTTCATCTACGATGATTCTTAAGTAGCAAGTGTAGTGTGTTTTAAAAATGAGCATTTATTGTTAATTCATAGTTGATTAATAAGGGCCCCAGTAATAGCAGAGTGTAATGTGTGTGTCTTTTTTTGATGAATCTAGAACTAGTTTCTCCGTTCTATTCCTATCAACATGAGCAGCGTTTATATATATGTGGCGTGTTCTAAGAAAACTGGACAAAATGCATGTGCGTAAAGTGTCATCCCAGATTAGCCTGTGCAGTCCGCACTGGCTAATCATGGACGACACTTTCCGCCTAAACTGGATTTTCGCTAAGAAGAGACATCATTTAAACGAAAAATTCCATAAAAGCAGAAATTGTCGTCCCTGATTAGCCTGTGCAGACTACACAAGCTAATCTGGGATGACAATTTACGCACAAGCATTTTGCCCAGTTTTCTCAGAACACGACACATATGTTTATACCATGTAAAAGTGCAAGACATTATTTTTGTGTATGAAGCGATATTCTTTCCAGAGAAATGTGCCCTTCAACGTATGCAATTTTTGGATTCGTATATAATTAAACATGTGTACTTTGTGTCGCAAACATTTTTTTGTATTTTTGAAACTTTAGGGGCGTTGTTTATACTTAAAATTAGTAGAAGTGCAAAACGTTATTTTTGTATGTCTGACTTTTTGTTGCAGAGTTGTGTGCCCTTAGAATTAGGCAATTGATTAAAAAAATCTGCGCCTTTGGCTTTGTGTGTAATCAATGTGAAATAGTGAAAGAATATAATTTTGAGATTAATTTACAAAAAACTCAGGTCTTTTACCTGCTTGAAATAAGCCATTCCAGGGATATTTGTCATCTTCAATGACTGTTACCTTTTTATTTGAAAATTACATGAAGTTAGTTATGAACTGGATAACAAACACAAAGTAAAGTCAGTTTGTTAGCATAAACAAGGTATCCTAAACATTTGACAATAATGCGGTTAATTAATGATGTTCTCAAGCATGCAAGACATAACATGTTTTTCTTAAGTTATGAAAATTGAGTATATATTTAATCAAATTAAAATAATATTTATGGTCCCATCCGCTCATCTTCTAATACAAAATATGAACTGACGTTATATGAAAGTGGATAACTCCAATCTTCTCAGCGTTTGCGTCTTTGAATAAATATTTAATACTCCAATATTGACAGATTATGAGGACATGTTGATGCTATACCGGAGTTAAAATAAAAACATATATACAACTCTTGTAAATCGTATAACGACTAAGATTTTTAGATTAATGTTTTTCATCAATGTATTAAATTTTCACCAAGAAGCTTTGTAGATGCAAACCAAAGACACACATGGGTCAAGACGCGGTGTCAAGGTCACTGTGCGACGGGGCTTAGGTCATTGGTTTACGGCGTCACCGTATGACACACCTTTGTTGGACAGCCCGTTCGCTCGATGCAGTAGGTGAATATGTCATTGCAATCTGCGTGATCCGTGCACGGTTTACATGACGTCACTTCCGAGACCCCCACTGTCACTGCAGACGTCGCTTGCGTCTCAGACAAACCGAAATTCTCGACGGCGTCAGTGCCCGCTATCTTCTCAAACGAGTCGGCGGTTGGAACCGTTACTGTTTTCGTATTATGGGAGGAACTGATACCGGAATGGACCGTTATGAAGGGCTTACCTGTAGTGTACGTGTCTGCTTGAGCACTCGAATCAGAATAACGTGGTGTTACCTTAGTGATTTCACGTGGTGTTACCTTCGTAATTTCAACTGCAATTTGAGAAGTTGGTCGTATTTGTAGATTAGATGTCCCTCGTTCTCCGACAATTGATTGTTGCCTGTTCGTAAGCATGGTACCCGGTGGTCCGTTGCCCACTTGCGGCATCACACGCGAAACTGGTACCTGACTCACCGGTGGTTTTACAATCTCCTGAGAGTCTAAGATTGGACGTTCAAATTCTCCACGCGCATGCGTGGACGGTGTATTTTCAGTTCCAGTTTGCCCTGCGCGCATTCTGAATCTTTCGTCCGTGGGGCTGCGTTCTCTTGTTAGGCGTTGCTCGCGGAGGAGCTGTTGTTGCGTTTCCTCTTGCATGTATTGTAGCGCCGACACCACCTGCATAGGTGCTTTTTCACAAGAAAACACTATAGAATATACATACGTGAATATAAACATTATAAATATGTATTTTTACAGTAAAAACATGGATAATGTACAACATAATTATAATGTATAATTTTACAATATAAATATCACTTTATTGATTATTTATCGACAACAATACTAGATAAATATGGAAATGTTGAATTTTGCAACACTTGGCAAGCGATACATAACAATATCTTATTGAAAAGCAAACTTGAGGTTTTGTGCTTGAAGAAGCCATGCTTTACCATTAATCCTGTTTAATTTTTACTGGTTGTAACACTGTATATAGAGGTACCTCATCCAAATAAACACCCAACATGCATGTCCATTTCATGCATAGCTGTTTATGGTTTGAACCTCAGCAGAATGAAGCCAACACTTTTATTGTCTATGGAAAAGTTTGTCCGAAAGTTACACATTATGCGAAGTCAGTCGATTCAGGCGGCCGATCGACAAGACTAAAGATGCTTGTAAACGGATGAGCTGCATCTGGGTTGCATGTGTATTACAATCATCTCCAAAGATACAGTTTGAAGATCCCACATGACCAAATCAGGAATGTATTTACAGATGATAAGCCTTATTCGTTCCATGTGATGTCCTAAAACTTGGGTGCGAAAGCTGGGGGAGAATTGTCGTTACAAATAGATTTTTGCCGTTTCTACCATTGTGCGATTATGGCGCTAATAATTTATGTTAACTTACATAATTCCTAATCGCGCTTCATGGAATATAAACTGTGCTATTACATGCAATGTGCAGCATTTTCATTATCTCTCTTTCCAGAAACAAAATAAATTCCAGAACATTTTATTTGGTCTTATTTGAAGTTCATTTATCGTTTCTAATTCACACCATAGGGTGTGCCAATCCTGATATGTGTCGTGTTCTGAGAAAACTGGACATACTGCTTGTGCGTAAATTGTCATCCCAGATTAGCCTGTGCAGGCCGCACATGCTAATCAGGGACGACAATGTCTGATTTTATGGAATATTTCGTTTAAATGATGTCTCTTCTTAGCGAAAATCCAGTGTAGGCGGAAAGTGTCGTCCCTGATTAGCCTGTGCGGACTGCACAGGCTAATCTGGGACGACACTTTACGCACATGCATTATGCCCAGTTTTCTCAGAAAACGACACATATATCAACTTTATTGTCCAGAAGATGTTCTTATTCTAGACATTTGCTGTGCACCCAGCTAGTGGATTTAAGCTATTATTTATGGTGCTATAAATTATGTTACGTAGAAGGCGTGAATTTAAGCAAAAGTCCTGATTCTGATGTGAAAACAATACTTCACATACGAGCTGCAGTTCAGTGTAAGCTACAGCGAAGCATATTTCGTACTTCCGGTTTACTTACTTACGCATCGCTCCACGTGCAGATTACGTGCGATCGACCACTCGCGGATACACACGTGCCCTGGGTAACACCACGTGGTCATCTGACAAGCTGGAAAATAATCACACACGCCACAGGTTGCGACATTATAGTGCTTGATAAACTTTGTAGTGTTCTACCCAGTTTCAATAACGTATTGTAGAACGCACAGACCATATACATTTGATAATGTCTACGTATTGTAAGAAGAAAACAAGACGAATACCAATATAACACGTGGTATTTTGTGTTTCATAACTGTCGATAAATGACAGAAAAAGTTCTGAATGTTACAGTTGAACATCGCTTTAAGTAAGTCGTTGCGACCGTCAATAATAATGAGAAATATGAACCTTTGAAATAGCGATGATTTCTGTAGTATTTTCGTGACGATAAAACTAATAATACTAATGAAGATATACATGTATCGCACATTTGTGATGAACTATGATTGAATTTATCGAAATCCTGATATAGTCATCTCAATTATTCCTGAATTATAATTTAAACGTTTCAATCGTGACGATAACAATACTAAAAAGAAGATAGATGTATTGCTTATTGTGATAAAATATGCAAGAATTTATCGAAATCGTGATCTCGTTTATTCCATAATTTTCACATGAGGTATTGCGGCCTTGAAATTCGGATGTCAGGTTTTTGCAAACTTTATATTTGTTGTTTGATTAATCAAAGCCATCTACGTATACTGGAACGAACGTCCTTTTCAAATGCATAAGATTATGTTCTGTGGACTGGGAAAACACCACTACTCACCACATCAACGCAGTTGGCTTATTTTACTCATCTTGTTTCTGGTTTGATATCGAAGACATGATGTTTGATTCTTAAAACATAGCTATGTATACCTGCTACCAAAATACTAAAGAAGAATATAAACATGAGAATAAAAAAATGTGGAGCGTCGTGAGAAAACCGGGCAAAATGCTTGTGCGTAAAGTGTCATCCTAGATAAGCATGTGCAGTCCGCACAGGCTAATCAGGGACGACACTTTCCGCCTAAACTGGATTTTCGCTAAGCAGAGACATCATTTAAACAATAAATAACATAAACGCGGAAATTGTCGTCCCTGATTAGCCTATGCGGACTGCACAGGCTAATCTGGGATGACAATTTACGCACATGTATTTTGTCCAGTTTTCTCAAAACACGACACACATGGTTTTCGATTGAGATCTCCCAAATTTCTGTTGATATTATCTTTAATCAATATTTCTTAAACGTACACTCAACAACTTTTCTTATTGTTGACTTTTTTCTCTCACGATATAACTTGATATTTTTGCTATATAAATTTGCCGTATCTCACCTACGATTTTTGTATTCATTCTGAATAAGATTAATCAGAAAAACGGACAGGTCATCTTTGCATTTGAGATAAGAGTTTTTAATGCGTACATTTTTAGCAACTTGAATGGTGTCATTTTGCATTTGAAACATACGCTCTTCATAAAAAGCGTAAACAATTCAAATAAGGTACCCCACAGAGCTTTTACTAGCTGCAATCTTTTAGAGTATATCAACTATTTGTTTTTCTAAGATTTGAACTTGTGCCTTAGTTTCTGAGTTTAATTGACCCAGATTCTAAGATGGCGTAGATATTGTTAATAAACACTTTCTGACCAAGTTTCATCAAGATTGAACCATAATTGTTGCTTCAAGAGTGGTGACCTTTTTATTTCAGTGCGTTAACTTGCTTTTGTTCTCACTTAAACCAGACTCCTAACACAATTCTAGTAATTTAGACTAAGAAATGTGGCTAGTATAGTGGTCCCACATAATTTCTACGTTTTTTACCAGACTTGACCAAACATGTATCATTAAGAGTGACAACGATGGAACAAAGACGACACCAAGGTTTTTCGAAAAAATTACCTGGTGACCTAGTTTTTGACCCCACGTGACCCCGCATTCGAACTAGGATATGCTTAAAACCGGTCAAATTTCTGAACGGAGTTTGAAAAAAATCGCATTTCCAATTCATTTCTTAATCATTCAGATATCTGAGTACTGTATTTTGTAACTTCTGAATTAAAGGGTTAGTCGAAATATAGCGATCTAACTAATGTGACGTTTTATATTTTTCGACAGAAATTACCTCGAACATTTGGTTATGAGTTTTGCTATGATACAAACATATTGTTAGTTTCTTTGTTTTTGCTTGTATGCATTTTATTTTTATTACCTAGTGACCAATAAGAAAAGTTGTTCAACGTAGTTCGCGTTCTAATAAAAAAATAGAACAAATACGAAATAATAAGGCCAAAAAAAAATTAGGTCCGTTTCCGGTCTCATTGGAAAAAAAAACAGAGTCGGTAGGTAGGATTTTTTATTTTTTCTTTCTTTCTGGTACTAGAATGGAGAAATGAACCGAAAAAACCCGAAAATGAAAAAACACCTTTTTTTTTTTGGCGACCCCAATAAAAAGTTGAGGGTCGGCGCCGATTCTGGAGACACGGTCGGGCGACCGGAACGGACCTATTTTTTATTTGGCCTAAGAATCAAATTAATATTTATTTGATTTGAGCCTTTCTTTATGGGAAAACCGGGCTTAATGCATGTGCGTAAAGTGTCGTTCCAGATTAGCACAGGCTCATAAGGGACGACATTTTTCGCTTTTATGTTTTTTCGATTGAAGAAAGTCTCTTTCTTAGCGAAAATCCAGTTAAGCGGAAGGAGTTGTCCCTGATCAGCATGTGAAGCGACGACACTTTAAGCACGCGCATTAAACCCCGTTTTCTCAGATCGAGGCTCATTTATACTTGTGGTAAAGCCGAATGCATATTTTGTATACTATAATAAAGCATACACAGCCTGTCCAATATAAACTTATTTGCAACAGTATTTTCAACAAACGCGTAAGGTATAATGACGTCATAAAATATTGAGTATCGAGATTCAAATTATGTGATGTAAATGCTGTTAAGTGTTTGTCTTTATTGTTTGCAAATGAAGATATTAAGAGAATATCCTGTTATTCTTGTTTAGAAATAAGGTCATTTAACGGTTCAAATTGTTTTGGGAACCTCGCTTAAGAAATGTATCTTTATTCAACATTAACATCGGTTTTATTGAGGATTTTTTATTAGGGCGGGGTACACACATGTACTTTGATCGCTATAACCATTTCTGTTGACTGTGGTGTGCTCTTTATCTTCAACACTAAAATATGATCTTTCAATGAATGACACTACATGTATTGTTCGGATTTGATTTCTTTTGTGGGCTCTAGGTTGATTGTTGGGAAGTTCAAGATACTTGTAGTGTCTCTTTGTTTTCCACGACAATTTTTGGAATATTATGCTCATTAATCGATACGTGCTCTGTATCATTGGCTACATAACTTGTTCCAAATCTTCAACAACACTTGTAAACTATCATATGGGCATCCTGTTTACAAGTTAAAAATATTAAACAATCATACCTCATTACAATAAGTTGACGAAACTATTTTATTATGTGATAAGTGGAGCCTTTTGTTTCTAATATTTCATTTTAAAAGCAAATATATGAAACGGAGTTGAACTTGCCCAATGTAATGTGCTTTACATGTTGTAAGATCGGTTTAACTAACTTAATTCACCACTTTGGTAAGTGAGAGCGTCTTTGCGTGACAAATTTGACCTTTTTGTCGTAATAAAAACGAAGTAAACTATATTCATCACTTCAGTTTATTATCATTAATTAACATGTAAACTCAAACGAAATATTTGACAATCACATTTAATGGATTTGTTCACAGATTTTCTTGTTTTCGCAAAATGATATATTTTTTTCTGCAAATAGCATAAAGGTGTTTGAAATAATCTACAATGATAATTAGATCAATATAAACAGCTGTATTATGTTCTGTGAGCAAGTGTCTTAAACACAATTTCATTGAACGCCATAAATAATATGCAGGTATGAGGTATTGAAATAAGTTAACATATTTATACATTGTTCAAACTGTATACCAAGTCCACTATATACATGTATATTCATATTTGGATAGCGAAATAATCATCAAACATAAACATTGTTTTGTCAGTATATTTATATTTATCCTGTTACCAGATTAAAATCGATAGGATAACAACGATCGTATAAACTTCAGATATATACGATCGCTATTTTTAGATCATTTGTGGGTTTTTCCAAAAATTGGAAAATCTGTTTTTGTCAAATACGGACGACAAAATCGTCTACAATTGCGATATTTGATAATTATAAATGGAAAAGGGAAGAAATTATAGGATAAATAGAATATTATATGAGTTTTAGATAAAGATCAAGTTTATCATGCTCGGCACGAATCATTGTAGCGATCGGCAAGCCTCGTGCTATCATGATTCTAAGCCTCGCATGATAAACTTGATCTTTATCCAAAACTCACATAATATTCTCTATAAATGAATCAGATTGGTATATAAGATATTTTGTTCATTTAAGCACCCCGTCCGTGATAGCAGAGCTATTTATATTAACGCTTGTCCGTCGGTCGGCAAATTGTAGTTTAATTATTTTTTTGTAATGGAAAAGACACATAGTACATATAAATTTCAATTAGGTCAGTGCCAGTGTTAGTTTCTACAACGTAAAGTGAAATGAAAGAATACAATTAAACGTTAAAAAATAAATAATTTGAAAAAGCCTATTGAGTCGTCAAACATTGCAGTATTTTGGTGTCAAATAACAATATAATACAATGGTATTTTTAATATAAGCTATCACTAATTTAAAGAATACATTCGTTTTGTGTCAAATAACAATATATCACATGGGTGTTTCTAATATAATCTAGTCCACGTTTAGCAGCAACAAAAGTTGAAGCATCTCAGCAACGGAATTCGACGTTAAAGTTTCACCACATGCTGTCGTCATAGCATCGATGTCACTCGACTCCATGGGAAGACGTAATGGCTTCTGTGGAATCTTGATACAGGCGGCTTCCGGTTACAAAGATTGACAGATGCTGCGCGCGCAGTCCGGGGAGAAATAGCAGTAAGGCTTTGCTCTATCCGTGCAGTCTCTGTTGTTATCACAGGCTTGTTGAGTACAGGAATCGGTCGGGCTTACCTCTGCGGGTAAACCGGAAGTAAGTTATTAATACAAATGCAATCTATTATAGAAGAAATATAGGTTTAAGTAAAATACAACACGTTGTTGACTTTGCTTAATAATGTATATGAGAATTTGAAATTCGTTCGAAAATATGGTATAAGCTTTTACACTTCTCAATAATAATCAAACCCATCTCAATAATAATTTGTATCTTAATTAAAAATTATCAAATGCAGTAAGACATGTTAATACAATTTTCGTTTTTAGTGACACAACATTTAATACTACATGAAGATTTATTAATTTATTTCGTACAAACAAAATACGAAATAAAAAGTGGTCAATACTTTTTTAATAAGTAAAGCAGTGCCGTCCTTGTTAATGACAGTCAAACCGTTGAACGCAGTTAAGGGTTCAAGTGTCCCTTTCATGGATTATGAAATTGACCAATGAAGAGACCCAAGACAAATGTCTACGACTTTAACGAAAACAGGCTTAATGCGTTTTTCTAGTTCTATAGGCAAAACAATAACACTTTATTCGGAAATTGTGTATTCTGAAATGTGTAAATTTGAATAGTTACATAAGATATAGATAATTGAATGTGTATATCATCATGTGGACATTATGTTTAGAACTTTATTTACTTTGATTCAGTTTGTTTCTAACTTTTTTAAGATTCGAAAAAAATGTTATGAGAAATTGAGGATTTTTTAAAGAAAAAGCCTGAATTTCAAATATATGTTCTACCTTTGAACTTTTCTGACATTTGTTTTAAATTATATTAAATTCACGCTATTATCTTTCAACTTGCCTTTAATCATATAAGCGAATTAGCGAAACTTCGTTTTTATTGGTCAATGCGATTTCTATTTTTAGTAAGTAATTAGCACGCCGTCATTTTTATTAATATCAATTGTGTTTACAAGGTGAATGATGGATATCTCTGATTTACCACAAAACCGCTCGATTAATAACCAAGAGGAACATGGTGTCTTTAACACGTACCGTTGTTTTTCAAATTTGTATAATACAATTACATACAGATAATTGTTGGTTGGTTTTCGTGAGAAAATTCGTCTTTTTGCATATCTTTCTATAAATAGTTATAAAATTACGTTAAGTTTTGAATGATATGGGTTTGAAAATGACAGAATGCAATGTGAAGCAAAGGTTGTTTCGTGCGCATTTCGATGTTAAGGCGAACTGGTGTTAGGGAAAACAGCTGTCTCACACAAACCGCATATATACCAGGAAATGGTAATCTTGAAAAACAAATTAATTGATTTGCATATACCGTGAGGTATTTACGCAAAAGCATGCGAAAATGTCTAATAAGTTAATTCCCCTGTTGTCATTTACGTCAATGTGCGGTTACAGAGTATACTTAATGATGCAAGTACATAACTATGCGGCGATATTAGCATATTTGCGATTCATTAACAGTGAACAGAAGCCGAAACATGTGAGATAAAACATTTAGATACAAATTTCATTCCCGAAAATCATATTTTTTATTTTTAACAGGGTAAATGGGAGTATATTTTGATTCTTATACACACATTCATCACTTAATACAAAACTTAACTGCCAATCAAAATTTTTCACAAGCTAAGGTACATTTATTACTTCTGATTTTGTATCATTTAGTTAACAATCTTTGACAAGTCCTTAACAAGCTTTTGATAGTATGTTTTTTCCGGATATGATCTTAATCGAAGAATTATATGAATACACATATACATCCATCAATATTGAATTAATGGGATACAAACACACCAAAAGGTTTCAAGTAACAAACACGTACTATTAACATGCTCGTTTTTGTACTTGCGGAAATATGAAAGACAAATACCACGCGAAATAATAAGACAAACGTCCGATTTTGTAACTATCCATGTTTATTGCACAAAGAGATGATGATACGAAAATAATGTTCATGTACACAGGAAATGAGAGAGGGGCCTGTCATTCGGGCCACCACCATCGGGCTTAGGGCGGCTGGCAGACAAGATGGTTTTGGCAGGAGGTGGTTTTCCCCCGGGAGCAGAAAGTATCGCCGGCGCAGTCGATATGCGTCAGGCATGGGGCAAGGTTGCACGTATTCGCTAGTTCTGAAAGCGAAAGAAGCATAGCATGTTACAAACTGATGCAATCAGTCGCCGATTGGTTTAAGTGGTATTGATGTTTGTTAATAATGAGCCTCGTTCTGGGAAAACTGTGCTTAATGCATGTACCAAAAGTGTCGTACAAGATAAGCCCGTGCAGTTCGCACATGCTTATCAGGGACGTCACTTACCGCATTTATAGAATATTTCGTTAAAAATGGTCACCCCTAAAAGAAGATCTATTATAAATTTTAGCCGGTGCGAACTGCACAGGCTAATAAGGGACGACACTTTACGCACATGGATTAAGCCCATATTTCCCTGAAAGAGGCTCTTTTATTACCTAAACTGCCTAAACGTATTCCTAATTGAGAATTTTTTAGTTACTTTTTTATTTTTGCGTTCAGCCTCGTATGATTTTTATACTACCTCGAGAAAAAAGTTGCTTTATTTTACTTTTAAGATATTTTATTTTGACGTTCAATAAGTTTTGAAAATTACACTTAGCTTTGAAACATTTTTCTTGTTTTTACATTTAAATCTCTAAATATATAATTCATGTATTGATACAATGTATATCAAAACGATAACAAGCTTACCAATTTATCATTTAAAGCTATTCATGTCTTATCTATACTAACTTGATTAAGTTAATGTTAATTGTTAATTCATAATAAAGTGAATCCAAGTTGTTAAACGAAATATTTAAACAAAAAAAAACACCAAATTCAAGTGTTTAGTATATCTAAATCTATGTTAAATATTAAAACTGTCATGCAGGTTTGTTCATGCCAAAATCACGCGGTTTAGTTTTTTTATGGAGATGTACTTGATTGTAAGAGAACAACTATTAAACAACAGCATGCATTATCATAGGTCACATTGAGTACACAGGCATTCGGCATTAGTTGGTCCGATTTTTTTTTGATTTTTTTTTAATTATCTATTTGTAATACAAATTAACCACATTTTTTTTAGTACTTATATATATATATACAAGGTATGTGAATACGACCCTTGAAAAGCTGATTTCGGCACACCAGTCAATTTCCGCAGCTCACTTCTCCATCAATTTTCAACCGATTTGCAAATACTTGATTTCAAACAACGCAGAAGACTTCGTACTAAAGGAATAAATCGATGCCTGTTCGCATAAGTCTACCGTAAAGCGGTCATCAAACAGCAAACTTGCAGAAACATTTCCTAGACTCGATCTGACTACCACGAAAAAACATTACAAACGTGCATGATTCGGCTGGACAGTCATTCACAATGGGATTACACATCTCATACAATCAAATACAATCAAAGAAAACTAAGTCAACACTTACTAACATAAATATAATTTCAAAATCCAATCTATTGCGAGAAAATCAGTTTCACAAAAGTAGATAGAAAAGACACACCTCCGTTATTAACCAATGAGATCACAGCTTTGTGTATACAAACATTGCCGAGTCAAATAATAGTTGGAAAACTGATTCTCGCAACAGATTGGATTTAAAGGGATACATTTGTTAGTAAGTGTTAATTAAGTTTTATTTTGAGTGTATGAGATGTTTAATCCCATTGTGAATGACTGTCGAACCGAATTTTGCTTGTTTGCAATGCATTTTCGTGGTAGTCAGATCGAGTCTAGGAAATGTTTTTGCAAGTGTGCTTAACTAACTTTTTTTTGTGTGGTTAGTTTGCATAACAAATAGATAAAAAAAAATCCGACTAACTAATGCCGAATGCCTGTGATTGAGTAATGATCCCGGGGGGGGGGGGNCCATTTGTATACGATACCATTGAGAAAATGGACCCATTTCAATACTAGAATTTGATAAAGTGGACACATTTCATACTAGAATTGTAATCTCTATCATATCAATACAGTATACTTATTGAATTTGCTATTATATGTTTTTTTGAAAATTTGTATCATACCCATTTTGATACTTATACTTTCAAATCTATATGCATTTATATAGAGCTACAAGCAAATTTCTGATTTCAATACCCATATCTATACTAAGATGCTCAAAACCATACCCATATTTATAATTTTAGTCGAAAAACACACCCCATATTTTCGGCACACCCCTATATACCCGTATAAAGGAAGTTACCTCCCCCCCGGGGTAATGATGTTGCATGTCTTGTGATTTTGAGATTCGAAATAACTAAAGTCTAAAAAGTAGGTCACCATCAACACTAGAGATTAAATGATAAATAAACAACAAATACACGTGTCAGCAAGAATGCAATTCACATGAGGGCAGTTAAACACATTTCAGCATTTACTTTGACTCCCGTTGTGTAGCGACGCGTTGCAAAAGACTTCACCGTACTGTTGATTCCATCATCATTCAGCGAAAATGTCAATGACGTCATCATTGAGAGATACGCCTCACGACTTCATAATCGAGAGATATAGTCGATGACGTCATGATCGATAGAGTGACGTCATTATTAAAGGATATATTATCTGTGAAATAACAATCGACACGTTGTCATTATTGCAAAGGCGTATCGATGCATCATTGATGTATTCACAGGATCTGCATCCGCACATTGAACATGGATGGTAGTTTAGATTAGCATCCTGTTCGTAGTAGATCAATGTTATTATCATTTTAAATATAAACATGACTTATTTTCCTTTTGCTACCATTGACAATTTAAGGACTAATAATATTATAGTGAGTTTAATGCTAGATAAATAATTTAGCGTATTCTTGCAAATCTTTTAGAGTTATTCCTTTCATATTTAGTGAGTTGTAATAATTTGAATGGAATTTTACAGAGTGACACTTGTCATTTACATTTGTATGTATATGTATGTGCTTGAACTCTATATTATTTGAAATGTTTTCATAAATTTCCATGTTGACACTTGCCTTGGTATCAGACTTCACCCTGCGACCCCCTCTGCCAACTTGAAATTACAATGCAACAAAATGATACTGATTTAAGATAGATCCACCCAGTCACCAACTTTCATGTTGCATCCAAGGTCAACGATAACAATTTCGGGCACCGCTTTTAAAAACAGATCGGGTTCTTGTAATATCGTACCCCTCTCACCTTGCGCAGGCGGGGCTGGCGGCCGACGGTTCTCAATGGATCGAATGCCCACAGGCGGCGCCTGGAATAGCGCCGACTGGGCCGGGGAGGTCTCCACTGCATTTGACGGGTTCATGCAGCCCAGCGAACAACCGCTAGGACAACACTTGAGGTCCCGAGGACATTGGTGATCAGAGTAACATACTTGCACGCAGTGATTCCGCTCGGGGGTCCGACCTCGTCGACAGAAGCCGCCTTTCGTTATATTCACGCGTATTTGGCCGCTGCCTGGGCGTGGGTAAAACTCGTAAAAGTGACCGAACTCGTCTCGCCGAATGAACGAGACCTGACCTTGCCTTTCCGGTCGTAGCGTTTGGTTTACGTTTTGAGCCAAGAACGGGTTATCTACAGAGGTTACGTTTTCGTTGTTAACAACCCTATTGCCCATTCCCTCGCCACCCGTGGCGGGGACCTCAATTATCATAGAAACGACAGGTTCCGACTGAACAGCGCCTAAAAGTGAACCAGATGTTATTGAATTAGTCTCACCTGTGATTCCCGCTGACGGTCCGGTGGCCTGTACAACTCCACCACCACTAACATGCACATGATCAGTAAGTCCACTGGCGTGAGCCTTTTCATGCGCCCGGTTCAATCCTTGATTTACCCGAATCTGGCTCGGCGACACCGGCTGCCCTGTAGTAGGATCAATAAACATCATCTGCTGAGGTCGGCCGAACCCGTTTCTCCCGCCAAACCTCTGGGGCATACCACCGGCAAAAGTGTTCGGACCATTCATACCCATACCAGGCGGGAACAGACCGCGCTGCGCAACCGGCTGTCCGGTAGTCGGATCAATAAACCTCATATCCTGAGTTCCGCCGAACCCATTTCTACCACCAAATTGCTGCGGCATACCAGTTCCAAAGGGGTTCCAGCCACCCATACCGGATGGGAATGGACCGCCGGCGCCCATTGGGAACCCCTGGTCTCCGAGGGGAAACGGTCCTATGCTCGGATCTTCGAAGGCCAAGCTATTCGGTTGCTGTTGCTGATTAAACATAGTGGTGGGGCTTCCGACAATGCCCTGACCAAAGCGCTGACCGAAGCCGCCTCCCTGGCGCTGATCGAAGCCGCCGCCCTGCGAGTTGATTCCGAGCATGTTCATGCTGGGGACCGTCTGTTGCTGGGAGGGAGCGATGATGCCGTTGCCTGGACCGGAAGGACCGCCCTGTAACGCTTGATGCAGCATAATTGCCTCTTCCATGGCTATACAGAGAAACAATACAACTACTGTCATTGGGTTGATTAAGCCGCGTTCTGAGAAAAATGGGCATATAACATGTGCAGATACGCCTTTGCAGTCCGCACAGGGTAATCAGGGACGACACTGTTTTTTACCAAGGGAGTCTCTTTTTAGCAAAAAAAAAAAAACAGTTTAGGCGGACAGTCTCGTCCATGAATAGCAAGTGCGAACTGTCCAGTTTTCCCAGTTTTCCAAAAACGAGGATTGATTATTCACAACAGTTACAAACAATAACACATGTTCGTGCGTATTTTCCCCAACATTAACATTCTATGTAACATGAAATCGAGAGATTTTATAAGCTTCCGTCGGTTGCCATTTACAAACTATTATTGTACTGATTTGCACTGTTGATTTTTTAAAAAACTTGTACATGTACACAAGTTTGGCAACACATATGTTTAAACTAGCATGACGTCACACTTACATATACATCCGGGTGTAGGCGCTTCAGTTCCGTGTCGCACCATGGCGCAGGTAAAGCCCATTTGACAAGGAGTCCGAAAAAGGAAACACAGCGTCTCAAATAAATATGCGATGGTGCGAAATGGTCAAGTTATGGTGATTAAAGAAATAATTTAGCGATTTGTTTTTCAGTTTTCAAATAGGTGTGTATGTTATTATTTTCATTGAAATGTTATTTTTGTCATAATGGACGGCGAATGATATTTTTTTCTGAAATCATAATTTTACATACACTTGTTCAGCAGTTACTCTTAATTATGAAAACATAAATTAAGAACAATTTTAAATAGAGATTTCTGAATTTCATCGAACAATTTTATGAAATTGAGGAATCATAAAAAATAAAAAATAAAAAACACGCGCTTTTTGCAAAAACAAATGACTTTTTTCATTAGCCAAATGATTAAATTGCATATACAAAATAATTGGAAATTATGACAAAGGTTGTGTTTTGTTAAATTATACGATATCACTTTTGCACAGCAATTGTGAATGGTTCAACTGTTAATAATAATTATTTATTTGCCGATCGATTTTGTTTTTTTTTCCAAATATTTTCTATTTTAATAAATACACACACTAAAACTAACTTACAGGGCACGTTATTGGTGGTTGACCGGCCACCGTATTCCAAGCAAGTAGGAGCACCTGGAAGTTAAAAAGAATACATGAACGGTATACCAAGAAGCACATGGAAGTCAAATAAACATGATTCAATTGGGCACTTTTTATTAGATGACTTAACTCGTACTATATAAAGTTATTCCAGTTATGTAAGTTTTAACACAAACACGACTTAGTTTGTTATGATTTGTATAAATTAAGGACAATTCCATAGCCATCCCCTCCAAAAGACATCATAATACAACAATGACAGCGCAATGAAGCCATGTTATCAACTTTTCAGTCATTAATTTAATAAAAAACACTAGCTATGACTGAAATAAGCTACCATTTAACACAATTAAAAAAAATATACCCGAATACAATTTCAAGCAGAACAAATTGTTTTTCAATTGTATGATAAGTGACTTTGATCTCGACCCAACTGGTCTTCAATGAAAACTCTATCGAGGAATACATGAAAATGACCTACCTACACAATTGCATTACAATTACTCCATCCATATTTAAGGTACAGTCAAGTTACCATTACCGGATCAGTAGCGTAATAAAGTTGTTCTGGTGAAAAGCAATAAATGTTTTGAGACTTCTTTTACACCAGTTTGATTAAATATTACCTTTGCTTACTGATTCAGCACACGGTCTTATTTTTGAACGCAGGCAAAATGTATTTGTGATACCTTTTTTTCGCCGCAGAATTCATGCATTAACGGATCAGTTGTAGCCNATACAATAACCAGGATTTTAAACTTCGTTTGATTTGTTTTTAAATTGAATTACGCGATACACTTAGAACGATATGATTTGCTTGCATATCAAACCCACTTGATGCGGTCAAATATTTCCCCGAAACAGCTTAAAGATAAGACTGTGATGTGAGAGTATCTTCAGTCAATACTTCCAACACCATTGGCAAATATAAAAGTGTTTTATGCCACCGTAAAATAAAATGATTTCTTGTCTGTATGGTCCTGCATGGCATCTTTAGGATGGTTTTATCAAATTTTAATTGGTCTATAGTTACACACATTGGTTTTACAAATGGTTGTTCGAAAAACCAACATTTACATCGATGGCAACACAAACCATTTTCCTCTATTTTCATGGTAAATATGTGTACCTTAACAACATGCAAACCGTGCTTTTTATATGTTCATATGGAAACGCATGTTATTTTACAGCCATAAGTGATATATGTTTTGTTCTGGTATGCATTTTAACCGCATGTCAGGGCCTTAATTCGATCGTGGTACGTAAATAAATCGCATAAATATTATCATTTATTTCCGTAATCCATCACATAAACCTGTGTGAGTTGAATATTAAATTACATAATGTATTTGAGCAATTAGCTAAGTCAGGGCCGTTATTGTTTTATGCATGTGGTAGAATATATAAATCACAAACTAAAGCTACGACTTATTTTATTTACGACTTATACGACCACTGATATGCTATGAATTATGTGAGCTTAGTTTATGTATACATAATTATGGTGAAATGTGCTAAAATGCTTTATTGCAAGGGTTGTGACTACTACTACTACTACTACTACTACTAATACTACTACTACTACTTCTACTGCTACTGCTACTGCTACTGCTACTTCTACTGCTACTGCTGCTACTGCTACTGCTGCTGCTACTGCTACTGCTACTGCTACCGCTACTGCTACTGCTACTGCTACTGCTTCTACTACTACTTCTACAACTACTTTTTCGGCTACGTCTTCTATTTCTGCTAATACTTACTAACTTATTTTTCCAGCAACAATTTCAACAAAGATAACTTACCAACGCGGCAAAATTATCCATGACAGTCAATATGCTATTGTTTCACGTCGCGTATAGTCAACACTGTTTAACAACTGATGGAATATCCGGAAGTCTTCTATTTCTGCTAATACTAACTAACTTATTTTCCTAACAATGATAACTTACCAACGCGGCGAAATTATCCATGACAGTCAATATGCTATTTTTTCACGTCGCGTATAGTCAACACTGTTTCACAACTGATGGAATATCCGGAAGTTTGTCCGAACCCATTACTTTATATGTATTTTGAACGTGGCTGTTTAGCCACAGAAATCATTACGAGAGACTAAACGTCGGCCGTCTTACGTCAAAAAACAGCGTACCTGTCAATAGCGCTGTCACTTGAACAACAATAGGGCGGGCTTACTGTCAGACAAATGCGCGTAGCGCGTAACCGCGTAAGCTTTCTAGGTTTATACGACGCCTCCGATTGGTTCAACATATTGAATTACGGTTTGCTCTTATCCGTCTGCCTATCTGTATGTACGTTTGTCCGAAAACTGGATTTTCGATGACTCGAAAAGTAATGAATATACTTTGATGAAACAATTATTGAAGGCAATTTGTGGCACGCACGTAAGTTTGATTTTTACCAGAGGTAAAATATCCTGTCACTGTTACAAAAATGGAACACGATGGAACGTATGATTACGAAATGTTAAAAGTCTGCTGAATGTTGAAACGAAAGGAAGACAATTATAAACCTAAATACTGTAGTTAAAAATGGAGATGTAGTTTTATTAAGGGCCATATGTAGGTATATTAAATGCACACTTGATAATGATTGTAATCCAGACCCCCGTATCTTTTTAGAAACACACACAAACACCATCTAAATCGTATGTAAACACAACGCCAGTCCAGTATATGACCCAATGGTAGTTTTGATCCAATAATTAAAGTTGGAGCAGTATTTGATTTTGAAAAGATGTTAAATTGGTAGCTTCGTTTGTACCCCCAGATTATTATGTTACCGTACAAAATCTATCTTTCTGAAGTTAGTCTACGAATATGTGTTTTTAACGTTAAGATACTCATGGATTGCTCTCACTACTGCCAAAAGTTTCATTTTTTGATTTGATTTCCCTCGTGCTTTTTGTTGTATTTTTTGAAATTATACGAGTATGAAATTTAGACATTGAAATTGCTTTGAAATGAACTCCTAAGGTCGCTTTTCGCAAACCGTAATTAGCGTTTGCACCGCCCGTGTTATTGCGGTGTGATTGATAGTTTATTGTTCGCATGCTCATAAAAGAGTCGTGCGCCGCATAAATGATCACTACCAAACCAATTAAGAAGCAATACATCAGTTCATAAAACACATGAACACAATAATCCAATGAAATGTTTGTTGGCGGCCGATTTCTCATACATCATGAATGGCCAATCGAACCGATAGACATCGAAAATGACCAATCATAAACAAGCTTTCAATGATACGTCATGCATACGGCTATTCACACATATAACCATAAAGCTGTCACATGAGTTGTAAAAATGGACCAATTGTTACAAGTTAGTCGATAATTAATAACGTAGCTGTTGGTAAAACGATTAGACTTCACACTGCTGTGTTTACGCTATAAACGTTCTTAGTGAAACGTGACGCCCTGACGTAAAAACGTGAAAGTACATAGTTATGACCATGTTTTAATATGTGAAAATGTGAAACGTAAATTGCTGACCACTGCCATATTTCCGATAGTTACGCTATTTGGCGTCTGTATTAACGAATGACGATGTTTTATAACTACTATTTTAGCCTGCATTTATAAAATGGCAAGATTAAATAGTATCAAACAACGAATAAGGAAATAATACAGACACAATCATTTTATATATATACATGTACATGTATTTTTATCTACATCATGACTTTGATGTCTAGGGTTAAAGGTAATTTTTATTTTAATACTGTTCAAGAAGATGAGCGATTCAACATTGTGTAGTGTTACACTTCAACTAATATGAATGTATATACTCTTTAATAAGCAATCCGTTAACAATGTTGTAACGAAAAGTGATTTGTGTTCCTTGTCATGCTCACATTGACCTTTTCACAGAAATCAGTAGTATAAACTTGACCTATTGTTTCCTACATTTAAGAATCGTGAACAATCACCCAATCATTTCAATTAATTTATTACCATATTAATGTTCTTATATGACAGGACACTCAGTTACCTTCATATAGCCACATATCAATGTTACTTAATGCAATGATCCATTAAAACAAAGTTGGTTACTAATGCTGTGCCAAGCAGGTCAGTTATTAAGTGACATCACGTGCAATCTATGAACTTCCCATTAAGAAAGATATCGTAGAACCGTCAGATACGATTGCGAACATGGAATAAAACATTCATTTCAACCTTTGACGTCGGGCTATAAGTTATTTAATCTCGCCCTGTAGGCTCGTTTATGTTAGAATATCCATAAAATCTATGACATGCAATTCTAAAAATTACAGAACTGTCATAAAGAAGCACCATTCGTTGTGCTTCGTATGTATAATAACTACACGGATGCAAATAATTATATAATAATGATGTCTATGAAAACCGTGCAAAACGCGTAAACAGAAACAAATGATGTTGGAGATTGCTATATATCAACATGTTTTGACAATCTTAAAGTGGGGGTATACACAGTACATTATAACAGTAACTATCAAAATCCCACTTCCTGCCTTTGTGGTCACTGTAGTATAATAGTGTGGGTGTTAATTTTCCAGTAACTCACATGTTTCGGTCAATGCGTGTTATAACTATTACAAAGTCACCATTCGCATGGTTTAAGAGTGCATCAAGCAAGCGTATAACATATTGTGCCCTTGACATATTGCAAGTAATTGCCAAATAAACCAGCCATCTGCAATTATACAGCGCAATTATAACATAAGTCGAACCAGTCCCATATTTTGTGTATTCGTCATGATTATGTTCACGAGTTATTGACGAATTTATTTACATACTATATAAGTGTAAAATATATGCTCAACTTGATAAGTAAATCAAATACCACGCTGGTTGAAGCACATTAATTATAATGAACTTTTAATGCGTTTAATACACATATTTAGCTATCGCAAACATTAACAATACGGTTAATATTAAAGCTAATATTACCTTAATATTTATGCTACTATTCTACTCCACATAGCATTTGTTTATGTAATTCAGATCAATGCCCAATAATTGCATACATATGAAACATACCTGTTCGTACTTAAGACTGTATTAGCTACGGTGTGAAAATTAAAATTCAATTATTTCATCTTTTGTTTACCTGTATCAAATACAGAGTTTTGAACAGATTTTATGAAAATAATATTCTGTATTGTCCGAAATGCTCTAGCAGCATCTTACATTATTTTAATGTATGATTTATTTTGTCAATATTTGTCAATTGTCATCAGTTCTTTTGGGGTGTTAAGTTCTAGTAAAACTACATTTATATACACATATATGTACCTGTACATAGCAAGATGTGAGCCGTGTTAACTACACACTTAATTTCTTTCTTAATTAGCAAATTAGCTTCTTAGGATATTTCCAAGTTGTTTTTTATTCCAGTTAATTAACTTACGCATTTTCCAATTCGGTTTAATTTAATAAACTTAATTATCTAATAAAGCATTTGATAACCTGTTTTTTTATTTGCTTTTGAGTTTGCCAGTGGCTCACAATTCAATGGTAAAAGCATACAGGTCAGTTATGCTGTAGAAAAGAACATATGATTGGTCAAGCATTTAATTATCTAATTAAGCATTTGATAACATGTTTTTTTTATTTGCTTTTGAGTTTGCCAGTGGCTCACAATTCGATGGTAAAAGCATACAGGTCAGTTATGCTGTAGAAAACAACATATGATTGGTCAAGCATTTGATAATATAACTGGATAGTGGAACAACAGTCAAAGCTAGTTTTAAAGGCTGCACCATTTTGAAGCGACCTGGTCGGTAGGAGGAAAATGAATAGTCGGGCAAAACACATGATGAAAACAGAATAGTTGAAAGAATGAAAATGAAAAGGGGGCACCGGAATAGAAAAATATCAACATTTATATCAGTTACGCTTAATTTTATTAGTGGACTTGAAAGCCAAAACATCACTAATTTACTATCGGACATAGCAGTAAAGTTAAACAAAGAGATCAAGATAGTGAAAGGGACGCAATCAATCTATTCCTACGGAGTAAATGATGGTGTTTTTTGTTGTAGGTTGTCTTGCATGACATTTACAACTTGTACAGTAGAGGCAGATATCTGTGATTATTCAAAGAAAATGATAACGCGACTTTATAATAAAGTGTTCAATGTTATAAAGTGTTTGAAGTTTTGAAATTAAATACTTAAAACATACTTTGAGCTTACAGTAACTTGAATTTACACTCAACAATTCGAAATGTCCATAAGATCAGTTACATTTAAACTAATATTGTAGTGCTGCAGTATTTTTCTTCAAACTAATTTGTTTTTATCATATAATTTATTACTAAATGTGCAAT
Source organism: Dreissena rostriformis (assembly GCA_007657795.1). NCBI lineage: Eukaryota > Metazoa > Mollusca > Bivalvia > Myida > Dreissenidae > Dreissena > Dreissena rostriformis. Next base: position 58,420 of record VMBQ01002187.1, read on the forward strand.
AATATACGTATTGCGATTAACATGCGTAATTGTTATTCAACGTACTATTTTTAATGCAATAATAACTTATTAAATTGAATAATTATTTTAAAAAGAAGGGATTTCTAAAAACCAAACATTTCCTTATGACATTGTATCACTATTGTAAATGGGAATATTTCAGATTATCTGATTATCCGTTTTTAATTACACAAACAACAACACTTCTTTGGTCTATGTGGCATGGTGTCGTACTGCACCTTCACCTTATATGTGACTCATATCTTTGAATTAATTTACATAGAATATTAAGGGATGGATATAATTTATGTATGTTTTTAGCATATTGAAAAAACAAAAAACACAAGCTTTGTTGCTTCATGTTGTTTACATCCGCTTGTTAGTGTTCACACCGGTTGGCTCTCCAGTATTCATGGAACTTTATTTTCATTTTGTTTCATATTTTAAACGGTTCTCCTAGTTTTGCCTATTTGTTTTTTTAAACCTAATACCTGGTATATCTAAAAATGTACTTAACTGTAAACGGCAGTCACGCAGATCTTGAACTTTTGTCATTTAACCTTTATTAAAGTTGCAATATCAATAAACAAATTACATAAGAAGAAACTGGGAGTTTGAAATGTACTTTAATCTGTCTATCCCCATGTAAACTGTGTCAAAACATTTCGAAAGATCGCACACACAAATATCCGTTTTCCGCATGCTCTTTACACGGTTTACAGGAAACATATTTAATTAACTAACTGGGTGCTAATTTTTGTTGAGTGCATTAATATATTTGTTTTCATCCAAGCAGTTACTAGACATTTGAAGCTAAAAGTTTGAACATCTACGTAAGAAGGATGCTACCCTATTACCGTGCTGTACATACAGACTCACATTTCATAGATTTCATTGATATTGCAACTAAAATCAGTTTTTGTTATTGATTATTTTGTGAATGTTGTTTTATAATTATGTAGTGAACGTCTTTTATGATGTTACCTTATTAAGCTTCTCTAAAATTTATGATAGAGTACAGTTAATTGTAATGATTAAATGTGTTTCAAATGCTGCTGTTCCGATCTTCCTTTTCATCAATTAAATGAAATATCGATCGATCAGAACTGCTTAACGATTTGTAGTGAATACGATTAAGTTAATACAATAAACACAATTTGTATGGTGGAAATAGTGCTGGTGCTTAAGATGATGGTGGTACTATTTAAACTAATAATCATGATGACGAGAGTTTAAAGTTCAATTATTGTCCTAGTCAGAGCAACGATGTCTGAGTTGGTGTCTGCGTTATTGGCTCTTACAATTTGATTTGGTATATTTTTTTATTTTTTTTAGACAAGCTGAGAAAAAACATATGGTAGTCCATCGATTATGTTTCGTGTTGCTGCAAACTTTTTAATATGTTGATATAAATGATTATGCGTGTAAACTGTGTTGCTTTTTTTGGATTGTAACGGCAGTGGAACGGACTTCCTTGCCGTGCATATAAGGAAGATATATGTAAAGATAAAATACCGAGCCAGCTGTGTTCACTTTAAGCTTGACTTACAATTTCATAAACATACATACGATTGCGATACTTTTGCCAACATTGATTTTAAACAAAAATAGCAGTACTATCAATGCCAATACTGAGGCGATAGAAACACTTTCAAAGACTGAGAACAGGCAAACAGCAATACACTATCCATGGAAACACTGAGGCAATAAAGACAACAATACGCAACATTTAGGAAATGAAAACTGATATACGCAACGACATATCGATTGTTTTCACACCTACAAATGCCAACGCTCTTCTGCGAATATTGGGGTTTAAGTGTGTGCTAATTAAGAAGTGTAAGTCCCTGTTGATGTTTTGTAATGTTTTCTAATTCATTATTTTAAATTACTTTACAATTTATCACAAATGTTTCATACTTGTATGTATGTATGAAACGCACTGCACATAGTATAGCGAAACATTTGACCTTTACAGAACAAATAATTCTAATTGGTTATTGACTTTCAATTTAGTTTAGCGCAGTGTGAGTTTGAAACTGATATTGACCTTGCCATATTGAAAAGCATTACAACATAAACAAGGCATAAACATGCCAGATGTGATAAAGAAGTATTTTTTAAATGACATTCCAAACCGCCATGCATATCGCGAAATGCAGCAACGATAATACGACCACCTTTTAAGATACATACTTGAAGGCGCGTCGAAAGCTGCCAATTGACACATCACTGAAAACATTTAAACAAATATCAATCAAAATCAATGTAAATTAAATAAATTCAATTGACATGTATATTTTTAAGCCATGATTTTTGAACACTATGGTTTATTTCAGTAAACGGGGCATTATGTTTTTGCTAGAGTTTTAACTATCAATTCCAAATTATAAGCAGCAGTTACGTAATTTTTATTATTATTGCCCAAAGGTTATTAGCATAGACATGCACACTATGTTCAATGTAAACAGGAATCCTTCTTACAAGGCATTCTAAATGGTTTCGTACGTTATACATGTATTTGCATACAGTCGGTGTCGTACATAAAGTGACAACTAGCAATGCGAACTCATATCAGCAGCTAAAACCATGTCTAAGTACACTTCCACGTGTTTCACAAGAGAGACCACAACCTCCTCTCAGCGTTACATCCCTTCGGCTGTTGACATTAACACTGCGAACTAGTATGCCATCTCACAGCAAAATCATAGATGATATTTGAGGAAATGTTTGCCCGCCTTGAAATGATATGCATTTTGTTTGTTTACATTTTGGCAGCACACATAATTCTATAGTTTATTTTGAAAACGCAATTATATATACTCGTTTGATACATATTTTTGATGCAAAGCAATGTCAACATTTTTCAATCCTGTATTTAAATAGTATTTTATTGTTTTAATCAGAGCAAGGAAATTAAATTTTGTTTTCCATATTTGTGTTCAACTTTTGTAATATCATGATAACAAAAAACACGAAAACTATTTTTTATCCGTCGATTAATTTGACAGTACAAATGTAATCATTAATCAAAATCTTATTCCCCTGCAATTTATTGCTTGTCATTTTTGTTTTCCTATTTCTAGGTATAAATTACATGCGGTCTTGACAATGTCATCGGCGTGTATGTTGCTGTGCTAAAAACTATTTGATTGATTTCTTTGTGGTTGACCTTTATATCATTTCCAAAAAGGGTGATTTCATTTGCAATTTATTAACCGATAAATAACAAAACGTCATCGACTCATGATTGCTAAGATATTTCGTAAAATAAAGTTAACTCATGCAAAATCAGTGTTATTTATAGCAATAGCCAAAATTTCAACGCTAGATGCGCTCTGGATTTAACAATATACAAAATACTCTTAGCTATTGTTGTGTGGTACAATATATTCCATTTTAATTTCCCGCAACGATATCTAGTCATACGACACACGAACACTAAAATGCTACATGAACACGTGTAGAATATATTGTACCACAAATTAAAAAAATAGCATTTTGTATCTTGATACATCTATGTTACCAGACTACATTTAGCTTTGAACTTTTGGCTATTGTTAAAACGAACACTGATTGTTTATTGGCTAACATTATTTTACAAAATATTCGTTGATTTTGAGTGTTAATGAGGCTTTAAGCATATATCTTCAGGAGCGGCATGTGCAGATATTTTGGTCACTTTGGTCTTACAGTCATTTCTTTTCTCAAGATCTATTTAAAGTTTGATTCAAGAGAGGCGACGCTGGGGTTTCCTCCGGATACTCCAGCTTCCCCCCCCCAGAACACAAGACCACACCAAAATTGAAAAATATTTGAGTAATACGGACAAATCTGGAAATTGCAGCTATAATTAAAAACTTGTCCCAACGTTCGTGAGTCTAGTAAGTTAATTAGGTAGGAAAGCTTGGGCGCATGCGAGTCCACACATAATATAGCCTCTGGGTGGAAAAGGACCTCATACACTTTGAAATACACACAGACGACGCTGGATTGTTTCACGACGGTGTTGCCCTAGCTAGAGTGATTGGCAGACTCTACTCGCGCATGCGTGCGAATGGTAGCAGTAAGAACGCTTCTCGTCTTTACACTGATCCGCCGACTCGCAATATTCGCACTGTGGATTTCCGGCTAAAATGACAAGTATGTGATTATTATAGTTATTAGATTCTAACTTGAAAAATAACCATTTATCCTTGCTAAACCTTTCTGATCGTATATGATCAATCTCCACACAGAGTTGTCGTCTATGCTCTCACAAACGATCTCTGTCATCACAAGAAAAATACCCCCAGATCTGGAAGAATATTGTTTTTTGGTTCGAGTACAATATTATGAAAAGTAGTATCATTTTCTTTTATATTTTTCAGTCAAATCTCTGCGCGGAAGTTGGTAAATGACAGGAAAAAAACATTCTAGTAATCAGATTCTGACTTGAAAGTTCACTACATTTTAAAGGCAAGTACCCAATTATCGTTGTTAAAATATTCTATAATCAACGCACAGAAATATTCGAATCCCAAATTAACTTACCTTTTCATTTGCAAAATATTTACAGATAATATCAACATATATATTGCAGTGCACTCCTTTACCGGATAATACACATCTATTTTCCTTTTATGCGTTGCTTAAGAAAATCGGACTCAAACCGCAAAGTGGTGAAGTGACTTCCTCACGAGCTTCCACATATAATTTACACATTAAAGGACATGCTCTCTAGACAGAAAGGATGAACGCATAAAAGGGCTTACTGAATATCATTCTGAATTTAGCTGGTGAACTCATATTCAAACTAGAGCTTGCGCGGCAGAGTATCCCCACGCCGCATAGATGTTATATTAAAAGGCAATTTAGGGTGCGCAAGGCCTATGTGGGCAGGGCGCCCCAGGGTTGGTAATGGGGCCATGCATAGTTAAGATGGACCGTATTGTCATAAGAGGTGATCAGTATCAAGTAAATCGGTGTTGAAATGAAGAAGTTAATGTAAAATAACCTAAAAAAATGAGTGAAAATCTCTGACCCGGTCCCACCCCAACCCCCATTCTCCACTATCTCCTCCTACACTATAAGCACTAGAACCTTGAAAGTTACTCACATGGTAGCTTTTTGCATATGTGCGACGGTGCACTATTTGGAATTTTGATCTGACCCCTGGTTCAAAAGTTATTATCATGTGCGTCGCATGTTGTGAGTAAAATGAGTTTTCTTACCCATTTTACCCATTTATTTACCCATAACTTTGACCCAGGGGTCAGATCAAAATTCCGTCACCGTCACCGTCGCACATATGCTTATAGCTACCATGTGTGTAAGTTTCAAGGTTCTAGTGCTAATAGTGTAGGAGAAGATAGCGGCCAAGACAGACGTGGGGATAACTATAGTAACATAACTAATTATGTACGTACAAGGTTCGTTAAATGCTGGCGTCATTCGAATTGGTCAAATGACAAGTAGCAAAAGCAAAAACATAGAACGCTTCAAATTAGCCATGATTAACACAATGAAAATAAAAAAGATCCAAAATTGGTCAAACAATTCATTCCTTGACTTACAATGTGAACAACACATATTCAAACTAAAGTAACCTTAATTAATCTATACGTACAAGGTACTTGAATTGTTGGAGGTATTGTAATTGGAACCGCCGGTTGAAACGTGACCCGAATCACCTGAATTAGATCGCTGGGAAAATCTGGACGTGTATCGGGGTTAGGGCGCCGAGAAAAGTTAAACATCATGGGTTTGGAAGCGGGAACGACGGTGTTTCTATTTTGAGAACGCCCCGAAAGCGCACCAAGAGCTTTGAGGATCGCTGTAAATATGAATGGGAAAATAAGTCTTTCACTTCACGCATACTAACATAGTATATTAAAACATAGAACTGTGTATAATAGTATTTACATAGACCGCGTCAATAAAAACTCAAAACAAATATAACTTTCAATAAACTTACAGTGCCGTATGTGGCTGGCATTAGCTGACCGAACGTCTGGTTTTCCGACTGAATCCGAATGCGCGGGCGGGATGTCCGGTGATTCCTGTCGCCCTGATTGCGGTTCAATGTCTACGAGATTTGTCAACTCTGGCTCTGTGTACGGAATCAATCGCTCTTGCCCATTAGGATCTGGAAAACAAGAACGTTTAGGGTTGTCAAAACGAGCTAAAGTATGCACATACGTGTTGAAACGTTTTAGTGCACAAAGTTTATATTACACCGATACCAACAAGAACAACATCAACATCGAAAGCAGAAAAAAGCATCTGTAGCAGCTGCAGCATCAACATCTATAATACTGATAACAATAAAAACAACGTAAGAAGCAGTAGCAACAATATCAACAAGAACAAACAGCAATCCATGAAGCAGTAATACCATCAATAATAATAACGTATTAAGCTTGTTATGATTGATACCATTGTTTTATTTTGAAGAGTCGTGTGATTAAACGAGATTTATTACTTCAATTTGTCTTTTGCTATTGAAATTAAATAATCATCGTTGAGCTTTCAGTCAAGAAACGCAAAAGGAAGTCCCGATTCTAAATGGAGCATAGTCAAATATAGTTCTCATCACGCAAATATCTTAGTCAAATTATGTTAGAATAGCAATAATTATGTTTGTGTATTGACTTTCTGAACAAGTTGTCTAATCAGAACCTTATTTCTTGCACATGACATACCACGTGTAACTTAATGAATATATACATCGTAATTCAATTTGTTATGTAAACCAATACTATATGTGGTTGTTTTTCATGTTATGTTAAACAATACAAATAGACCATATTTTCAATAACGTATAGCTTTGCGCAAACTAATAAGATTACGGTATTTCACTCGGAACGTAGTGTTATACATGGTAATTTAACATAACATGCCATTTTCATGCACTCTGACTCCATTTCAGATTGTTATTACCAATTTTAATATACGAACTCTTCGATATGCATGTATTGTGATATTTTATATAATTATAATGTTAACTTGAGATGATTAAGAGGTTACATGTAATTAGGTATGGATGTATTTGTTGTATTACCGACATTAACATGCTATTTATATACAAATCACTCTTGAATATGCCAGTTGAACAATATGTTATACATAAGAGTTATGCTAAATATAATGTTTAAGATTTTACTCGTATATTTCCTCAGAGTTATTACAAAGGCTCTTAAGTAATATAATGAACGTCTGACTATTCAGGATAAACATTTGTATCCTAAGTTGCAAGCCGTGTGCTCAGTCGACCGAGCTATTGTTAAATTAAGTTTTACAGTTGAAGCAATACATTTATGCACTTTGCTTCATACGTTTCATATTTTTATAACAGCTGACTGAGCAAGAACAGAGTAAATTGTAGCAAAGTAAGCGGTAAATGTATTCAAGTCATCAATAGTTTATACACGTTGGACTGAGTACATTGTCACAAAGTAAGCAGTAACTACATTCGAGTTATAAATAGTTTCTACACTTTGGACTGGGTACATTGTTGCAAAGTCAGCGGTAAATGTATTCAAGTTATTAATAGTTTTTACACTTTGGACTGAGTACATTGTCGCACAGTAAGCAGTAACTGTATTCAAGTTATTAATAATTTCTACACTTTAGACTCAGTACATTGTTGCAACGTAAGCAGTAACTGTATTCAAGTTATTAATAGTTTCTACACTTTGGACTGAGTACATTGTCGAAAAGTAAGCGGTAAATGTATTCAAGTTATTAATAGTTTCTTCACTTTTGACTGATTACATTGTCGCAAAGTAAGCAGAAACTGTATTCAAGTTATTAATAGTCTCTACACTTTGGACTGAGTACATGGTCGCAAAGTAAGCAGTAGCTGTATTCAAGTTATTAATAGTCTCTACACTTCGGACTGAGTACATTGTCGCACAGTAAGCGGTAACGGTATTCAAGTTATTAATCGTTTTTTTACACTTTGTATGATAGGCTTTAAGAGTGTATAACAGCTGAGTTAGCAACTGATGAATGCATTTGGGACATGAGAAATTAAAAAAAGCATACGTCAGCATAATACATTCTGTAAAACTTTAAGGTTAAATGGCTAGTTTATGGAATGTCATCGTCTATATGTTTTTTGTTGTACTTTCACCATAAAATCTCTCATCATTTCACTGTTGGTTTTCTAGAACATTACTAAACAATTGGTGAGTGCAATGATTTATTTGCAGCTTTGCAATGGATCTCATTTTATGTGGGTCAGTGTACAAAGGCAACCTAAGTTAAAAAAGTGCAAAACGAACTTACAAACACATCTAACGAGGAATCTGACACCATTATTGGTGATTATACAGGACTGGGCACCTGGACAAACGGGCTGCAATGAACAAAGTGGCAGTTCATAAACCATAAAATATCGTATGTGAGCTATGTTATTAAAATGTATTGAATTAACGATGTCAAAAGCAAGTATGGCAACAGTTTGCAAATATTTATTGCGCTATATGATATTACTTTTCCATAATTTTGCAAGGACAATTTTGCAAAATGAATGTTCGAAACGATATTAGTGCGCCATCGCTAGCTGTTTCAAGAAATCCTCTAACACTTGAAACAATTCAACACCATCTGTATTTACATTTTTTTTCTATTCTGAGAAGGTTGTTTTTTCATTAATAAGTTGTAATAATGATTGAGAAGTTACATAACTAGAGGTATATATATAATGACCCGTACAATAAAATAAAACTGTCGGGAACTTACGGCACACCAAATAGACATCTAATGATTTAGACAAACCATGGTACACATTTAAAACATCATTTTATGTTCGACAAAAATAAAAAAAACATGACACAGGTATACCTAAAGCAGACAATCAAGTGTAAAAAAAAACATCAATACATTTTTGTTTTTCGTACCCCCTAACATGTTCCATAACATAAAGAAACAATGTTTTCAAATATTGAACAATACATTATTATGTTTGCGGGTACCTCACGTCAAAAGTTTCGAGATTAAAAGCATCCCATTGAACAACATGTATGAGTTTCTCTCTTCATTTGTTTTAAACAGCAACGTTATTCTTTTGATTACATCTACGGTGATTCATTTTTCTTTTTTTCCCACCAAAAATCGTTATTTCAGTCTTACAATGTAAAGTACAATTTAAGTTATGGAATTTGTTGAGACTATTTTGAATACAATTAATGTCAAGTTACTTTGTGAACTAGTATTCCTTTTTTTCTAACATAAATATATGCCCATCTGCAAGCACGGCATCAAATTGCACTAAATACCAATCTGACAGTTTATTTCTTATACATATATATTCTGTATTCATTATAACTTGGTAGAACTATATTATGCTGCAAAATAATGTTTATCTATTATAAAATGTTCAGGTTTACATGTAGCAACATTTCAAAATAAATCTAACAAAAATGGTAGATTTAAAGTAAGGACTTAACCATGGTTTACCAGCAATGTTAATCATCAAAGTAATAGGAATACACTGAAAACATTGCAAACTGATTAATGAATAACTGACAACATGTCATAAACATCTTCAAAATACTATGCAACAGTAATCACACAATATTAGTCAGCATTCAAGTTTGGAAAAACTTTACAAACACATATGAACATGTCAGGCAACTTGAAATGTATGATCACTAAATTGTGCATATTTTGAGAGAATTATTATTATTATATATGCAAACTAAAATTAGTAATTATTAAGTCTTTTTTGATGAAAATCATAACACAAACATTAATAATTAATTGTGTGGTCTTAATATTTCAATTATACACAGAAAACATAATCTAAGGTAGAAGCTTCTATACTTGTAAATGCTTACAGTTTCAATTTTAGATAAAACCATTCAAACCATCAATCCTCCTTGTAATCGCGAGCTACATATAAATTATGTTTGTCATTTAAGGTCGTCAATACTTTTAAATTGGGGAAAGTTTGATTTTAAACCGTACATTTATACACGGAAATGAAAATCCGTATATGAGTGATTAATGTGGTAAATTTATATAGTTTGCCCTGGGATAACACAAATGTATAACTACTTTTGCGCAATGCATATTAACGAATTTTGTATTAGTATACCATTTACAATTTGAGGACACAAGGTCCAAAAGTGCAAAAAAACATATATTCAAAAGCGCTCATTTACAAACACACACATTGAGAATGCCCTGATCAAAGATAACTGATATATTCGTATGCTTAAATGTATGTTCGTCAGTGGGTCTTTCGTACGAAAGACCACATTCAGTCGCTCATTTTATCCAACAGTTTTCATTCGAACGCGAGATTGGCTTCGGGCAGCTCATGAAAAATACGTCGTGCTTCCGACGCTGCCCGAAGCCAATCTCGCGTTCGCTCGTAAATGGTCGGATATTGTCGCGGGATATTCACATGGAATATAATGTAATACAAAAACATAAAAACGAGCATTTTCTTCTAGTTAAATCTACGTTACCAGACCATGTCTAGCGTTGAAATTGTAGCTATTGCTATGAGGAACACTGATTTTTGTATGTGTGAACTTTATGTTTCGAAATATTTTACGAAATATGTTTTTGATTTGGAGTGTTAATGGGGCTTTAAGTGCCTGCGTACGCCTCAGGAGTGCCATGTTTGCGTTGCAGATCCTTATAACAATTGCTATTCAACACTTGTCTTGCAATCTTTTACAAATATCGTAATCTTACTGTTGCATTATACGAGTATCATGGACTTATCGTTTGAGATATTTCACAAGCAGCAGTAACATAACGATTTCATTTTATACACAAAAAAACACCGCTAGGTGACGTGATAGTGTTAAATCACAGACGATGTTATAAAGAGTGCTAATCATTGAATATTTTAAAACGTTAATGTTCTAAAAATGGCGGCGACATTACTTACCATGCAATGGTTCCCACTAGCAGGGCGACGGACTTCTTTGATCGGGGATTGACCGATAATTCCCGTTAGCAGACCGAGTACAACCAGCTGAAAGTGGAAATGAAAGATGATACATTTAATGTACATCCGCAAACATAGATTAATGAAAGCACAATGACCTGAAATCGAAACATTAGCTGGCTGATATTTAAAAGAGTCTGAATCTAACAATTTCAAACCAAGCCATGTGTTTTGCACATGTTTTATCATATGGAGTACGCAATGTAAGGTCATTGCCCTTTTACATGAATTTATGTTAATGATTGTTATAAAATTTAATTGTTACTGTATGTTTATTTCAAAAGTTATAATAGATCTACGAAACGAGAGAATGCAGCAGCAAAATCGAAATTTTCATAGGAGATCATAAGCTAACACAGACAACAACATTAGAACTGTAAAATGAATACATGTATGATATGTTTATACACATTTTATAAAAAAAACAACAGACAGCAATACTTTGTAAATTTAAATATATTAGGTAAAGCATGTCATTGAGCAAACCACAACTTAACATACCAGCTCTAATCCTTGTATGGGTCCGCTAGTGACCATGGTTACGTGACGAGTATTACTGACTTATTCCAGCAAACACCGTTATAACGCTACACAACGCCTCTAAATAAGCGTCACAGCTCTAAACACACCAAAAAAAAAAATAGAAATTAAGTTTAATAATTCAGATGAAAAAATCATAGCAACAAATGATAAATAAGGCATGCAGCGCAATTATCTTTCGCACAATGCGCACTTTAATCATGCACAAATCATTGCATGAATTGCGGTTTGAACGATGATTTAAACTTGATTAATCGTTCAATTTCGTGACATACGCAATTTCAGGGATGTAAACGTCTTAGTTTAATTGAGAAATATTGAAATATCTGCATCGATTTATGAATTTGCTTGTTTTAACTATGCGTATATTAAATAAAGCTTACGACAGGCCTAACCCATATTTTCAAAATTCTTTAAGACTAATGCCTATGAAAAAAAACTTTGTGTTTGTTTTGGTAAGTGTAGGAAACATTAAGTAATACTCGAACAATATAAGAGTTTACGTTAATTGTTTTACCGTAACACGAAAACATAACTAAAACCAAAAACATCATATATATCACATTGTTATAATTGGATTTGCAGTTTATAGAGAACATAATTAGACGTCAGAATGAGTGTGTACGTCGTTTGAAGATGGATTGTTGGTTTATGCAGACCTCGAGCAGCCGTTACAGTATTGATGCTTAACGCATGACAGGTTTTTAATATTAATTAAAGGACATTTCAGTCGTGCTGTGGAGTAAATGATATAATAAGCTTTAATTACTTAAGTGAATGAATGACGTTAACACATGTATTTTTTTTTTTGTACTTTTTAAGTGATTACAATTTTTATAAAATTACCGTGTCGCTCTACACTCGATTAAATAGTGTTTCAATACGATAGTTTAGTTTATTAAATTATTGCTATTGAAATGTCTTTCTATTTGCTTCCAGTGACTTGGGGGTATATCTGAGGTAGTATCGTGTACAATAGGGAATATCATCTCTGTATATAGCATGCACGTTGATATTTCACAATAGTGTGTCGTATATTTTGAAAACAAAAAAATAATCCCCCCATTAAGTCATGTTTAATCAGGATACAACGCTCACATATGCGTTTCTGCCCGATTGTTATTGATAGGTCGGTATGCTAATCGAATAGCAGTATTTAGGAGACATATGATAAGAACCAATCGTTTTATACGGAAATCTTATTTTAAAATTTGGCTTTATATGAATAAGAAAGTCCTGTTGATGATTGCTGTGTATATGATAAGAATTTTTGGCCGTTTTCTTGTAGTTGGCTTGGGAAATTATGAACGTCAATGAAAATGGCAGTTAACACATAAACATCAACACATTGTTGATCCGGTTGTTATGGTTTGCTTTTGTATTGAGTGTCGGCAACACAACAATAAATTGTATAGAACTGTAAAAGCCCTGTGTTCCGAAAATAGTTATAGTCAGTTGCAATTGAAACCATAGCGTTATTTCACGAAATGAACGTCATTGTTTATGTTTCAATGATTATGATTTAGAAGACGAATACCATTTTATATGTATATGTCGCTGTTTCACTGACTAAAGAATTTTTTTAGCCGTATAATGTATACGAATCCATCTGTATATAAATTCCACAAGTTAAAATTTTCAAGTCACAAATCAATAATTTCTAATGTATGTAAATATATAAAAAGAAGCTTTTGTGATAAGAACTATGATCCTAAATAATGCTGTGCAGTACATTTCATTACCGCCTCAATAGAACAAACGTGTTCTTGCAATCGATTGTGTTAAATTGTATTTATATCATTAAATGATTATTGTATGTTATATACTTTAATGTTGTTATACCAATTCACGTGACATAAAAAATGTGTATATGTAAGTATGAAGACGATGTACTGTCTGTCTGTCTGTCTTTCTGTCTGTCTGTCTGTCTGTCTGTCTCTCTGTCTGTTTGTCTGTCTGTCTGTCTGTCTGTCTATCTGTCTGTCTGAATGTCTGAATGTCTGAATGTCTGAATGTCTGAATGTCTGAATGTCTGTATGTCTGTATGTCTGTATGTATGTATGTCTGTATGTCTGTCTGTCTGACTATATGTCTGTCTGTTATGTAACTTAAACTATTTATGTTTCGAAATACATTTAATTATGATTACAATCGAAATAGCCTGATGCGGAACAGTACTGGTTTTAACCTATTGCACGAATTCGACTTTAATCCACGACGTCTTATTTTATCATGTGTATGAAAACTATATTTCTTAGTATTAGCAATAATTTTTTTCGGCCGACTGCTACTTTTTGTTAACTATAATTTTGGAAAATTGTTCATTAAAATGAGTTATCCGCAGTATAGATTTCAGTGTTTGAGGACAGGGAATTTATCTGAAATATTGATTAAATAATAATGTCTAAAATTTGCTAAATACTGCGGTAGTTTCATCTCATATTTGGGCTACATGCGTTTAGGAGTCATTTTTTAACAATCCATCTAAATAATGATTCAATACATAATAACTCATTGACTTTCATTAAAAATAGTGACGTAGTAAAATAGTGTCTTAAAGTAATTTGATTGTGTCTTATATACTTTGACCGCCAATACAAAAATGTTGTAATTGCTTTTTTGAAAATACCGTTATTACTCTTAGTTTTCGGACACTCTAAATGTTTGGACGTCCCAGTTTTTAGCCAATTTTTTTTTCGTTACTCTCAATGTTTGGACATACGGGTTTTCGGCATAATTAATGACTCTTTTAGGACAGTTTATTGTACGATTTTATTTAAACAGAAATCTGCCTTGCGGCGCCTATCTGGTGGCACTTTGATCATTTTACAACCGGATTAAGGTAATAAAACCAGGCCGACAAATGCCTTTAGGCAATGGATCATGACATTTGTGTTATTGGGTAAATAACTATGTATACCGCTAATAAACAAAGGGTTCACCCAACAGCTTAACATATATAAAAGTATTTTTTCTATACAGCGTTGTTTCCTACAAGCAAGTGCTATAATTCGTTGAAACAATTGACGCTATACACATTGCATACCCGTATCCAATCGTCAATTTAATATTTTAGAGTGTCTCTGAATTGCCGCACACCTGTATGTTTTGTCTCTTAAAGTTCGGACACCTGCATTTTGTGAATAATTGTTGTATCTTAATTTTCCGAAACGAAACATATATTGATTGCACTGCACTTGGTTGATTACGCTGAAAAGTTACGTTTATTTTGGAACGATTACGTATCTAAGATGTTATAACATTAATATATATGTGCTTCTTTTAATAATTTTACAGCATCACAACCACCAAATCCAAACGGGTGGACAATTATAGTTCAATTTCGATGGAAAATGTAAACGAGCTTATGCATATAATATTCAACAAATTGCCCGGCTTCACATAAGAACAGTCTTCTATTGAATAATGTTTGTCCGATAGTTTGCAATTTTAAGCGTAGAACGATTCCAGGAACTCATTTAGTTTTTAAAGAAAAGTCTCAATTCTGAAAAGTAACTATCAGACGTATCGATTGAAAGGTACACAACTATAAAATTGAGACGCTGATAAAAAACAAGCCTGTATACGTGTTATCTTTCTTGTTTATTTGTTGTTTTTTTAAATTGCGGAAATGTTTGAATGCGGACCACTGCGCTCATGAAGAAGGCATAACCGTGTTCAACTAGTCATCAAAGGCCATTGGAATTACAAACGTTTTTAAAGTTTGACGAAAGAAACTTTTTATTTAAAGCGATACTTGCGATTTTTTTTATTTAAGGCTGTCTTTTTTTAATACACACAACTTAAAAGTAATGAAATTTGAGATATCTCGTACATAATTGTGAACATTAGACATAAAACATTGGTTTATATACAAAATTACAGGACTATTTAATCCTTGTCGTGTTATAATTTCGTTTGTGTAGAGAGATACTAGAACTATCACTTGTAAAGTTTCTTTGTATGAAGAACAACAGCGAGAAATTTCATTCACACGCTTACATAATACTTCATTAACGATAACGAAGTATTACTTTGTCAAATAATAAATAACATACAACAACAGACACATACAATTCTGGTTATTTTAATACAAATTATGTTTTCATTGACATATAAAGAGGCGGGATTTATAGTATTTGCGTCCAGAAATTCGTACAATGAAATTCAAACCAACGTCATCGTCAGCATACATAGATGTTTGAATTAAGATTAACATGTCAATTGTGCACACACACCTTGTTGTTTCATCAAAAAGTGTCAGATACACAATCAGATCCAATATCTGGGAAGAACCAGTACTTTGTGTTTTTGGGAAGACATTCACATTACAATGATGTCCATTACTTAAAATGTTATTAGGCCGATAACATTAGGAGCTTCTTAAAACACGTGGCATATCCGAACCAATGAGCTATCTGGGTCAGTGTGTAAAATGGCTTTGACAGTAATTTTCGAACATTTTTGGCATTTTGTATCTTAATTGAAGGGGTGCGCTAGATTAGTTTGGTTTGGCGTTGTCGCACTAGAGCGATTGGCAGACTCTTCTTGCGCATGCGTGCGCATGGTAGCAGTAAGGCCGCGTCTCATCTTTACATTGGTAAGAAGACTCGCAGTATTCGCACTGTGGATTTCCGGCTGAAATAAATGATTCTACAATAACATGAAAATTCTGGGAATAATAAACTAACTTGATATTTTCTTCCTGTTTTACAATAGCAAACAACAAATTATTACCACTGTTAAGTTGTTTATTGCTCTATTCAAAACGAAAGAGGCAATATATGTATTAACTTCATTTCAAATCAGATGGTTATTGCATTGTAAATCGATCGCAAGAACATGTGTTGTGCGTTTCTTACATACTTTCAACTAAACGATATAAAGATGCTTTTTTCAACATAAATAATCCTAGATTTTAACAGCAAATTCAAAATATCTTCCCTTCATTGCTATAGAGTACACATTCCTTTTCTTGGATGGGGAATATTACTAAAGGTGTTTCTTATGGCATATATATTTCAAATTAATTCGATACGCTATAGATATTTTTCCATGATCTTCTTAATTAATGAACACAATTGCATACTAAATAAGGAAGTTTAGTTTGTATATACATGTGTCCTTAAAATTGTAATTAACTGATGCTCAATCAGAACAATTCCTTTAAATGATGTTCTTACACGTGTTCGCAAATGTAAAGATGTCAAAGTAAATGCTTTAAAACTTTGACTGATTGATTTTTACCATTCTTTAAAGTATTTAATACGCTTGCATTAAAATAATACATGCTAATTGGATTATGAAAGCGACAATTTGGTAATTGTATAATGATTTCATGAATTAGTTTGCTTCTGTACAAGCGAAGAGTATTTTATTGCATAAAACTTTAGTTTGATTTATTTTCGGGTACCACTTCTTCTTAACTTAAATTTAAGTTTTGTATGTAGAAACCTTTTACTTGTTTTGAATTGTGATAGTAAATCTTATATACTAAATAAAGAATGACACGGTTTCCATGACTGTCGTTTGTATTTACTTTAACATAAATAAAACATAAATATAACATTCACTAAACACATCTTCAAAATAGTAAACAGTAATTGAGATTTTAAATACAGTGTATCATCCAATGGTTAATGGAACATCCCTAAATACCATTATTGCGACTTTTCCCCTGATTTCCATGACGATGATTTGAATATTAAACTACATGATGCTATGTCTCTAAAGTTTTTTTTTAGAAAACAAGATGTACTTGGTACTCGTTTTGGTTTCAATCAGTCGTGCCTCAGACAGT
Source organism: Dreissena rostriformis (assembly GCA_007657795.1). Taxonomy (NCBI): domain Eukaryota; kingdom Metazoa; phylum Mollusca; class Bivalvia; order Myida; family Dreissenidae; genus Dreissena; species Dreissena rostriformis. Next base: position 75,711 of record VMBQ01002187.1, read on the forward strand.
TACAATCTGGTGTTTTGGTTTGAATAAAACACTTGAGTAGTTAAATTGTAAGAAATTGAATGTATTATCAGTTTTGCTATTTAATAACAAACGTGAAGCTATGAAGTTCATTTTTATTTATATTTTAATGTTTTGAAAATAATTGCAAGCCTCGTGTCAGGTTTGTAGCTCCTTTAAACGGTTTAAACCCTCCTTGCTTTGAATTGACTGTTCCAACCATATCTTAGCGTTTCTTATCTAAGAAATATGTGTTATCCTTTACTGTTTGGCAATTGATACCTTGCCATAAATAAAAGAAGGCATTTGATAATAGGGTTTCTCTCCTGCTTGTGCTGCTAAAGTCGCACTGTGCGTATATTGTTGAACGACAAGGTTTTTGCATATTGGTGTTTGGATGTGGAAGGTCGCACAATGTTAGAGAACTGGAGTCACAATAAATTGATTTACTTGTTTCAATATTTTGCAGAACGTAGAGCTTTAGATTGAGTAGACGTTCTCTCTATCCTTCGTAGTCAACTAAAACAGTAAATAAATGCGTCCTTTAAACGTTAGGAGAACCATCAGCATTACTTGATTCCCTTTTTCTCCCTTTCATAGAATGACTGGAGTTTAAGTCTGAACTTAGAGTCAAATTCTTAAAAAAATTGTATTTTACGTTTAAACACGGTTTTCGTCAACGTTTACGTGACAAACATATATAACTCTTCAAATTTGTGTTTGCATACGGTTGTCAAAAAAGAAATAAATTGATTGAATTGTTTACACGCACAAATGCCATGATTTACAAAATGCAATTAAAAAAAGACCAATAATTTGTCCAACAATTCAGAACTTGACTATCAAGTTGATGGTCAACTTTAATTAAAGCTATAGTATTAATAATAAGTCTATACGTACACAGTTCTTTAAAAGTTGGGGTTGCGGTACTTGGAGCCGACGGTTGAAACGTCACCGGAACTCGATCCCTGGGGAAGTCTGGACGTTTCCCGGGGTTAACAAACATGGGTGTCTTAGAGGGATTAACGTTGAGTCTGCTTGGAGAACGCCCCAACTGTTCAAGAGCTTTGCTGATCACTGTAAATATTGAGGAGGGAATTAATATTTTAGCATCACGAAAACTCTGATTTTACATTATATTATACAGCTGTATGTAATGGTATTTACAAAATGTGCGTCAGTAAAACATCAAACAAAACATTTTATACAACAAACTACAATATACTTACAGTGCCGTATTTGGCTGGCATTATATGGCCGAAGTTCCGGTGTTCCGACTACACCCGGTTGCGCGGTAGGAATTTTCGGTGGATACGGTGATTCATCCTGCCGTTCTATATGTTTTAATATTATTGAAGGTTGTACTATTTCTTGAGCTTGCACAGTTTCTTGACTTATAACCAATGATTGCCGATTTTGTTGTGGTAGCAATACTACTTGTTGCGGTACTTTATCTTGCTGACCTAGTACCGATGGTTGTAATATTTCGGTGTGATAAATGTTTTCTTGTGATTGTATTAGTTCTCGCATTACGTCTTGCGCGCGCTTTACATCCATTTGTTTGCCCGGAAGGAGCAGTGTTTGGAGAACCATTTCAATGTCTAATGTCATATCCGGCTCTATGTACCGGATCATTTGCTCTTGTCCGTCGAGACCTGGAATAAAACAAAGTTTAGGACTGTCATGATCTAAAAAGTATGCATGTTAGTGTTTAAACGTTTTAGTGCAATATGTATATATATAAGACCGATACCAGCAAGAACAACATCAACATCAAAAGCAGAAACAGCTATGTTGCAGCAGCATCATCAACAGCTATTCCACTGATAACAATAATAACAACGTCAGAAGTAGTAGCAACAACAACATCAACAAGAACAATAGAAGCAGTCCCTGCAGCTGCAACACCATCAATAATAATAACGCCAATAACATGTATGGCTTTTCATGTTTAATACCCCTGTTTAAGTTGTGTGAGTCATTCGATTACGGTCGATTTTATGTCTCGATTTTTAATTTGCTATTGAAATGCAGTTATCGTTGTTAAACTATCCAAAATCAACGCAACAGGTAGCCCCGATTCTGAACGCAGCAACACGTATGAAAACAACACATATTAGAATAAAAATAAATTAAGCATACTAAATAGATACTGCAAAACGTTGAGGTTAAAATTCTAGTTTATGGAATGTCATTGTATACATGGGTTTGTTAACTTCGTGGATTATTTCACCATAGAAATATCATCCTTGTTATGTGATCTTTTGCAAAAGGTAAGAAGCAGACTAAACAAATGTTTAATTGCAGTTTTATAATGGATCCCTTCTGATAAGGATCACTTCAGACAGGCCACTAAAGAGAACAAGAGTACATTATCCCTTATCTGGGCCAGTGTTCACCAACCATTTCTTAGACTTAATTCTAAATATAAAGAATATTCTTAAAAAGTGGTATGTTCTAAAACCACTTGATAGTCAAATCTAGCGTGGCATTTAACACCTATAATTTGATAAGTTTTCATTGAAAACAGTATGTTATTGAAATAAACACCGTTTTAGCTTGATTATATGCACACTCTGAGGTATTTGGATTGAGTCTTAGACTACTTTTAAGTATAATAATAAGTTGGCGAATACGGGCCCTGGAAATGGCACATAATAAAAGAGAAAACTAGTCTGTTAAAAGTGAACTTACCAACACATCTAAAGAGGAATCTGACACCATTGGTGGTGAGTGTACACAACTGGGCATCGGGGCAAACTTTCTGCAATATACACAGTGGCGGATCATAAACAACAATTTATCGTATGTGAGTTATAAATATTTAATAAGTCGCGACATTAAAGTATTAAATGATTGACTTCAATATCACTACTGAAAAATGATTTAAAATTTCACGTGCGATAATATGTATACTATATACATTTTCCATGTCACGTGTCTGCAATTCGAATTGAGCAAAATGAATGTTCGAAACTATATAGGTGGGCAACGGATACGTGTTTCAAGAAATCCTTTAACACTTGGACATAAGTCAACGTTATTACCCGATGCCTTATATAAATGATAATTACTTTTTTTTTGCTATTTCCTCGTCGAAAAAGTAATGTTGCAATGTTTTAAACTGTTACCAGTGAATATTTCGAACTGTTGACCGGGCAATAGTTTGAACTGTTGCCCGCTAGAATAATGACGTCATTTCGTCAAAAAATGACGTCATTTCACCGTAAAACAGTTAACAATTTTGATATTTTCACTGTTATTTTTCACTGTTTAATTTTACTGATATTTCTCTATAAACCAACGGAAAGCATAAAATAAAATTTGCTCTTTTTTCTATGTTTGAAATTTGATCAGGTAATAAAACAGTTATTTCATGGATGCTTGGTGAACAGTCAAAACTGTTGTCCCTCGGTATCAGGGCTGACATTTGGAACTGTTGCCCTCGGCCTATCGGCCTTGAGCAACAGTTCCAAAGTCATCCCTGATACCTTTGGACAACAGTTTTGACTGTTCAAAAAGCATCCATGAAATAACTGTATATTATTTTCGCGAACCATCAATCCTCGTTATGTTTGTAACCACGAGTTAAAATGTATTATTTTTAACATTTCATGATGACACTTATTTTTTAATTTGAGAAATACTAGATTTAAGCCGTACTGTTATATACGTACATGATAATCCGCTCATGAGTGATACATGTGGTCTATTTGAGTATATTCCCCTGACCTTACACGCATGTATTAATACTTCTACGGAATGCATATACACGACTTTTTATTAATATACCAAATTATAATACATCAGTTTTTAATGCGTAAAAGTGCAAAGCCCAACTATTAATATTGCGTAATAGCCAGAACACACATTTATTATTCCCTGATAAAAAACTATGTGTTGGTATGCTACAATGTATGATTGTCAGTTGGTCCTTCGGACGAACGACCACATTCGGTCGCTTCTATTATCCAACAGTTTCTTTCGAGCTTCGGAAATTGTTTGTTGATATAGGTAAGTTCTATAATCAACGCCATTGCACAAGGAATTAGGGCGTTGATGCTCTTGTTGCTCTTTTCTTCGTGCGTCTTTTATGTGATTATAACGAAACTAGATCGTGTAAAGACCATTTACGCCTCAGAAGTGGTATGCTTGCCTTGCAAACAGCTCTTGATAACAATTGTTGTGTCTTGCAGTAGTTTACAATTATAGTTGTCTAACGTTTATCTAACGTTTGCATAATAAGATAATCGATTGAAAATATCGATTGAGATATCTCACAAGCAGCAGCAACAACAATATGACGTCATGTTATATACCGAAAACAACTACTAAGCAACGTGATGGTATACAATCATCGACATTGTTCAATCGATTGCTAATCATAAAAATAGTTTAAAACTTCTTTAATCTAGTATTACGTCATAATACTCATTGAAGTCACTTACCGCGCAATTGTTTCCACTGGCAGAGTGAGGGGCTTCATTAATTGCGGCGTGACCAAGGATTCCTGTCAACAGACCAAGCACAACGAGCTGCAAGTGGAAAATGAAAGATAATATCAATGTAATGTACTTCCGCAAACGTAAATGACTGAAAACACAATGAGCTGCAATCACAAAATAAATATATAGATCAAACACTGAAACTATTTTAAGAAAATTCAAATCTTTCTGAATTAACCTAATATTGCTTAGTTCTTTTGCAAAAAAGGATACGTCCTCTTATGTTAAGATTGCAATAACGCTTTAGGGGAAATCTTAAATTCATGGTTAGTATTCGTGGTAAATTCATGGACTCTGATCCAATATAAAATGTATCTAAGCTAAATCGGTTTATAGCACCGTTTTAATTGCAACCTTCATTGTGTTTTGATCTCAACAGATACATGTCGCAACACTGTGTCCATACCTTGACAACAACAAGCCTACAATACACTTGACGTAAATGGTGAGGCTTTTAAGATCACATTTAAGAAAGGAACCTGCTTACAGTAAGTAGACGATTGTTATTGCAGTTAAATCCTTAAAACATAGTTATTACTAAAGAATACATGTTAACATATCCGCAAACGTTAATGTTAATATGATAACATGCGCTTATGAATACGATCTGAATGGAATGACATCTTTTTGAAGTGAGCATTTGTGTTTGAAACTACCGGGATTAGCTGGTTGATATTTAAAATAATCTAACAATTCCCAAATGAAGCAGTGTATGTCTATCTACTATATAGCATTATAAATTCGTTATGTAAGAATGTTGTCCTTCTATCTGAGTTAATTTAAATGATTGCCATGAGATTCAGTTATTAAAGTATGTTTGTTTCAGACGTTTAAATAGTTCGATGTGCCCAATGCAGAATTTATCATATGCATTTACCATTTAAATTTGGACGAAATGAGAGAATGCACAATCAAAATTGACGACATGTTCCAAATGGTTCATCGGCACACAAGAACAACAAAAATAGAACTTTAAAAATTAACAAATGTAGACATGTGTAAATCCAGTTTATAAAAAAAGTAAGCACATTTTTAGTAACTTAAATATATATATAAAGAAATAACCAACAACAACATAACATACCAGTGTTATTCTTTGTATCGGTCCGATTGTCGCCATGGTGATGTGATTTGCTCGAATTACTTCTTCCAAGGGATCACCAAACGCCGCAAAGAATGTGTTACAGATCTAAAAGTAACACATATAAATATAGCTCAAGAAAAATAAACATAGCAACAAATGATACATAAGGCATGCAGCGCAACAATATTGCGCACAATGCGCTCTTTGAGTATGCACACAGACTGGCCTGAATTGCATTTTGAAGTTGACCAATTTATTAATTTCCGCGTTTTAACAAGGCGTAGATTAAATGAAGCTGACCACATGTTTAACAAATATTTACAAATTCATCCAGACTAAATCAATGTTCTTTATGAAACATTTTGTTAATCATTGCTATTATTTTTTGGTAAGTGGATGAACCATTTTGTAACACTCGCACAATATAAGCATTTGGTTAATTGTTTTACCTAACCACAAAAGCATAACTTCAAACAATACCATCATATACATCAAATGCTTATACTTGGTTTGTAGTTTATATAGTACTTAATTTAACGTCAACATGAGTGTGTGGTTGTACGTCGTTTGCAGACGGAGTGTTTGATCTTGCCGACCTCGAGCAGCTGTAACAGTATTAATTCTTAACGCACGAAAGGTTTTCATTATTTATTGAGAACATTCCAGTTGTGATGTAAAATTAATGATATAATTATCATTAATAATTAAAATAAATGCATGGTGTTAAAACATCCTATTTATATTTTTTAGTAATAACAAAAAAAAGTTTTGAACTTACCTTGCCGCGCTAGAATTGATTCAATGTTATCTCAATACGATCGTTCAATTGATTAAGTTATCGCTATTGAAATGTAATTGTATGCGTGTTCTATATCTGAAGTATCTTGTTAAGAAACTTACATTTCTTTATATAGTTTCCGCATGAACATTTCACACTAGTGTTTCGTTTATTTTTTAAACGGGAAATCTTTTTTTTAAACACAAATAAATCCCCCAATTGAGGAATGTTTAATGAGGATATGACACAAACACATTTTTAGAACGCTTGTAATTGATAAGTCGCTGGGCCAAGCGAATAGCAGTACTTAAAATACATATTATACATTTCAGAACACAATTTACGGAACATCGTAATTAAAACTTTGGCGTTATATGATATAGCAAGTCCGGTTAAGAATCGCTGTCAATACTAAGTATTGTGGACCGTTTTCTTGCAGTTGTAGAGAAATATTTATGTACCTCAATGAAAATGGTAGCATACTTTAATTCTGTTAAATCTGCAATAATCTAGTCATACTTTATAATATGTTTTCAGATTCATATATTCGCATTTATGAATAGTTCAAATATGCGCATCCTAAAACTACATGTTACTTATAATCGTAGTAAACACATCAACAAGCTGCACATCCGGTCATTCATGCTTTTGCTTTTGAATTGAGTATTGGCCAAACACATTTGATTTGTTTTGACTTGAAAAAAGCCCTGTCCGCCGAAGATATTTAATGGTTGCTACAATACCATCATATTTTGCGGAAAAAATAGCGGTGTTTTAATGATAACCAGTTCGTTTTTAAGAAATATAAACACTTATGATATTACTAGAACAATCCGGATGCTAAAAGGAAAATATACTTTACTGTACGCTTGGTTTGAACGTATTGCACTTATTTGATATTATCCAGGAAATCATATGTTATCATGTGTATGAAAACTATATGATTGATTATAACCAAATTGTTTCATTCGACCGACTGCAATGTGTTTGTATTGTATTGGTCGGGAAGATGTCCATTAGAAAGGAGTTATCAAAAGAAGACTGTTTAGTGGTTGTGGACGATGGCTTTGTCTGAAATATGCTTGTATATTTATAATAATTTCAGGATTTTGTTAAACACTGCGGTAGTTGCGTCGTATTGTCTATATTTGGGCTACGTGCGTGTATGAGTCATTTTAAAACAATCCATCTAAATAAGGAATCATTTAATTCCCCTTGACTTTCGTTGACAATAGTGACACAGTAGAATAGTGTCTTAAAATATTTTGAATTGTTTATATATAATTCGACCACCAATACAAATATTTGATAAGTGTTATTGTAAAAATGGTATATTGATTCCGATTTGCAAGGCACATGCTTGAATACACCGAATATGTCGTTTATTTTGGAAAAACCATTCATTTATTATGATAAAACATTAATGTATTCTTCTCTCAAAGATATTACGATCACGTTTGGTTGCGGACGCGTCAAATGCGCGTCAAGCATGACAAATTAAACATAAAGCTACACCGGTGTATGATTCAAAGGTGTTATCAGTAAGGTTTATTGATTCGTCTTAAGACGTTCCTTATAGGAGTTTCACCAGGATGGGGGTTTCGAAATGCGTACAGCGTTTTATGTCTAACGATATACCCACTAATGACCAAGTCATACATTTACGTAAACGGCACCATATTAGCTACGGATACTATCCGGCATCATTCCATTGCATTCTGTATTGGTCCGTACCTTACCGTAACGTGTCTGTTGTAGTACTAGTATATGCGTGACAATTTCCTGCAAATCAACGACTTAGGATCGAACTAAATTATTCTGATTGAGTGCTAGTTGTGTTGAAAATGAAGAGCACAATATCAAGTGGAGGTGGATAATTGTCTCTTCCAGTACGAACTGATTTAAACCAAGCTATGTAGCGACAGACAAATCCTAACTGAATACTCTTTTATTTGATTTACCGAGAACACCAACATGCATTTCGAAGGATTTTATGATAATTGACATTTATAAAATGAAACTTAAATAACACAAAACCTCATTTTTCTATTTTCACTATTTTTCTTAATTTTCAGAATCATGACCTTTACTGTCATTCAAGTCAAATTAAACAAGTTATGACCATTATACAATCAGAACGCATCCCCCATACGTTCCTTCAACAACATACTATACGTTATTGTTTGAAAAGTACTTAAATCGCAATAGATTGCGTTCGTTTGTGGTATACTATATATACAAAGAACTCTGTACCGAAAGCGCCTTCTAACGGTGCTTAAAATTAGCTGTATATTTCTATGTGTACAAGATTCAATGACAGGCGAAACATTTGTTTGTCGATTAAGCAGAAATAGTGAAAGGTCAAGTGGTCTGATTGACGTCAGTTGATGGAAGAAATAGTTTTACAATAAATCAATCTGTCGTTTTGCGGTCTAAACATCATCATTATGACCGTCATGTATTTTAGAATACATACGTTTATAAAAGTGTATATATTGTAGAGGTATTCTTAAAAAAATTAATCAATCCAAAAGGACATTTTGTATGTGTGTTTAGCGTTATATACCAAATTGACCATATGCAGCAAGTATATTTGTTTACTAAACAGAACAATTACACGGTAAAAAGAATGATACGGGTATTCATGCTTCAGTTTATTACATAGCACATGGACTGCTCAGAAACAGTATCTAATGTTATTTTATGACACAAACATCTAGAAAAGAGGGAGAAAAGACCACTGTATCATTGCATTACTTTTCATAACGATAGAGCGATCAATATTATATAGATAGTATAAGTTCTCAAAACCCCAGCTGTTTCTTTTATGTCTAGCCTTAAAGACATAGTTTTAATTGATCTGTAGGCGCGGAATTACCTCATATACTTTGAAATACGAATACGCGTGAAAATACGTCAATTAAAGCTTATTTTAAAGCAATTTACAGTGACGACCCTATTAGCTCTTCTTATAGCAGCCGCTAGCATGCGTCTATGGAACCCGTCTTTATCCATGACACCATAGTCCAAAGGAGAGTCTTCTGTTTTCACTAACATCTATAACAATTGGTAGGTTGGCTGAGAAGCAAAATTGTTTTACCTATAAGATTATATAGATATCAATAAAAAGCATATACACAACCAATCTAAATCAATATACATTGAATTGGTGTGTATATATTTAAGCAATTATATTTTAACACCATAGTTTCAATCAGCACGTGGCATACTGTCTTCACTAGAATGTGAATGAGCACATCGCAGCAGTTACTTCATTTTCCAGATCCATTTCTACGTTGCATAAGGGAAACAACATGCTCCCTACAGTAACTTCCCTTAGGCTGTTGACATATTGCAAAATACGATCTATATAACCGGGACACTTTCTTACAGTGTATTCTAATTTGTTTCATACGTTAGTGATGTATTCGAATACATTAAAGGGAGACTGTACGATTTTCATATGTGTTAAATTGTAATATATTGAAAAAAAAATGTTACAATAACACAAAATAGGCAAGAATTTGTTTTACATTGACGACGAATTTCATAAAATGCAGCAAAAACAAGTTAGCGCTGGTTAAAGCCGATGCCGACACTTTTACTCGTATTTGCTAGGAAACTAAATTGTGTCTTTGTGTCGTATGAACGCATCTGCACTCAAACTAAATTTAGATTCACATTGTACATGCATGATATATATGCTGGCGAATTCGGCTGGAAGCCTTTTTCGATTTCATAATTAAATATCTGGCTTATTTCGCATTTTGCGACGCATGTTCTTCTTAACTTTTTTTTAATTTATATTGAAATATATGTATGACAAGTTTTGTACACATTTTATATAAATTCATAAATATTTGACAAAATCGTACAGTCTCCCTTTAAATGTATTCGCTAGAGGGACAACTAGCAATAAACATTTCCACGTGTTTCAAAAGGTATACCACAACCTTCCCAGTGCTATTTACCTTAGTCTGTTGACATACACATTGTCAACTGTGTTATATTAAAAAAAACTCTTGTAAAGTGCATGCATACTTGTTTCATTGCTTAATAAATGTAATCACATAAGTGTATTTGGTTATCGTACAATCATTTCACCTCGCTCAATCAAACAGTAACGTTAGCAAAAGTTTAAAGTAGTGGCATTGGGCAATTTTATTCAACAATAGCATGCCATCTCAAACAAAAGATGGATGATGTTGGAGGTAGTGTTTTGCCGCCTAGTAAATGATTTAACTCAGTCATGTATTTGTTATAATGTTTACAGCACTCATAATTCCATAGTGTATTTGAAAGCGTCATTAGATATACTCTCATTTGATTTGTTTCGTGTGCGTGTTTGTTATAAAGCTTTTGTTATATCATGATAAAACGTATCATTGTCTAATTTTAATATATGACGATTTGTTTAACAATCAAAATATAGTCATCAATCAAAATCATATTCCCCTGCAATGTATTGCTTGTCATTGATGTTTCCTTTTATCTAGGTATAAATTAAATGCGGTCTTGACAATGTCATCGGCTCTTATGTTGCTGTTCTGAAAGATTAAAATAGTTATTTTGTGGTTGATATTTATATCCTTCCCGAAAAGGAAGATATTCGTTAACAATATATACACCAATACATTATAACGAAAAACCATCGACTCATTATTGCTTTATAATGGTTTGCGAGTCTTTAAGTATCAATTATGGATAGCGAATTTAATCTATCCCGAAATAGGGCTTAACCTAGACAAAATTGCAAAAGAATTTATTGCATCATAATTTGAATCCCAAATGCTTGTACTACAACATACTAAACGGTGCATCCCTAGGAATTTGGGGAAAATGGAAAATTCAAGATGGCCGACAAAATGGCCGCCAATTTGGGGAAAAACGCCCATCAGACAGTAATTACCCAAACAATCACCCACATTGATCATCTGAGGTAGTTTTTAATTGTTTGTTTGTTCACCAGTAATATATTGTGATTACTTTTTTGCTACTTTGTTTTGTAAGTAAACGATAGTTCGTTAAACAAAATGGGGGTTTTCAACCAAATGAATTGGTTGAAAATCAGAATGTTGCCACATAAAGCTTAGATTTTTACTTTTTAACCAACAAAAGTTACAAAAATACGGACTTTAGCCAAATCATTTGTAGATATACTTTGAATGTAATATATTGATTGTTTAAGGGACTTCCATTGCGCTTCTGAACATTAAAACCTATTTTTAAAAGTGGGTGGGGATAAATTTAAGATTTAAAACAAGCATGGACAGGTTCATTTAAAACTATATATTCATAAGATTATAGTAACAATTTCTAAAACGATGTTGTGTAAGTAACAAATAAGTTGTTTTCAAAAAAAGCCTTGTAATTTTGTATTTTGTAATGCTTATGAGATGTGTGGGGTAGGGGCGGAGGGGGGGGGTAAGGTAAATTAGTTTGATGATGACAACCATAATAGAAAAAAAAACAACATTGATATCAATTATAGTGAAATGTAATGAAATTATAGAATCAAAACCATCGGTCAATTTGCTCAATAAACATTAATAAGTCAAACATTGATAATCACTATGCACAGACTTATATGATATATCTAAATATTTAACAGACATATATGTAAGTTATTATTATTCGACATTTCTGATATAATTTTATTAAAACAACAAATGCATTTATGTTTCATAACGTTCACCAAAACTGACCAATACGCACAACAAAACAGTGTTAAACTAATGGCGAGTTAGGTTGTACATGAGGTATAAAATTATGGTACTAATTAATTGCTTTAAAAACAAATTAATATTCATATGCTCGCGATGATTACATAATTATATGTACTAGTACTTGAGCTATAGATTAAACTTCATTACTGTCATCTTCGTCAGGCACTGTCATCATCTAACACATGTCCATTTGAGCAGCTAACATCCCGGCACTTGCCACACCCAACCGAACACTCTAGCCCATGTTTCCAGCAACGCTTTGAATCGCAATTTAATTTAATTTTAATGTAATTTATCTTACAGTTGCAGCGAATAACTTTCAACAAATCTTCTGGAGCCGGTGGAAGTTTGGTTTTAATCGGGTGGTCATACAGCTGCATCAATCCGGACCACAAAGGTCTCTTTGGTACTACTGGCCATAACACTTTGCAGAATAAGTCAATTGGCTCTGGTTCTACACTTGGAACTGAAAGTTTGCGGAAAACAATTGGTTCGTGCTCCTTATGCGAAAATAAATGTATTTGTATCCTTCCAAGTTCTGCATTCTCTTCTATGGATATTTCTTTTGCTGGGAATTTGTGAACTTGATTTCGTTGCATGAGTTACGCGAGCAAAAGTACCCATACCATGGTAGGTGTCATTGTCTTCCAAAGTCCCAATATTGTGGTCCACATTGTCAGACACTAATTGTGAAAATGTTCCTTTAGAAAAAGCAGGTACGGTTCGGTTCAGTGTTATAGCAGAATTCGTCTGATACCGCTGGATTTCGTGGTACGACGAACAAAACCCAAGTTTGTTTAAAGTGTCCACCAGGAAATGAGAGCCAAACTGCCGATGCATCTGCACCCCTAGTCCAATCTGTAATGGCGCAATAATTCCACGTGGTCTCGTAGCCTGCATTATAGCTTGTCCAATGGAGCCTACCTTTGCATTACATTCTTTACTACTGAATAATGTATTCAACAATATTCCAAGACTGTCTGGGATATATTTCAAATTTTCCTCAAGTGATCCTATGGTATCAGGAGAAGGATACAAGTCTTTGTAAGCCTCTGCTTTATCAATATCAGCCTTTATAAGTTTAGCTACTGTTTTTATAGTACGTGCCTTTTCATTTTCATCTTATGTTTCATGTTTACTTTTAGCGAAAGAATGTATAATGGTTGCATTCGTTTCTTTCAGAGTAATTATGTCCTGTTTCCATCTAAAGAGCTTATTACAATTGCATTACCAACATGATCATCTCGGTTTCTTTTCATATGTTTTACAGAGTAGGCAGAATCTTCATCACATTTCTGGGCCATAATATCGACTATATCACTTACTGTTAAAGTCTTACCATCGGCATTTTCTTCTATGTACTTCATGGCGAAATTAAAGGCTTCGGACGCTTTTTCGGGCCTACCTGGACTGTGTAGAGTCTGATTTGATGACTGAGTCTAATTTGTGATTTGACGATCTGTCCTGAAGTTTACATAACATGTTTGATGGTAGCGAGCTTCGGCAGCTGGCAGGTCTATAACTGCAGACAGCCTACCAAATACGGCATCACCCCAGTCATCATTCCGTTCCATACATTTATTCTTTACAAATTCCTGAAAGTTAAACGTTCTTACAGGGAAAAAATCAATGACCAGTGTAAATCATGTAAAAAATGTATTAATAGATATGATTGCAACAAAACCTTTATCAAAATGTTAACATAGAATATTGAATTCACCTTACATAATGTATTGTTGTTGACCAAAGGTGTTTTGTACAGAATCCTTCCATCTATATTATAGGGTTGTTGATCATGTTTGTTGATTCTGAAGAAATAAAATAATGCGATACTTGTAAGTACCACATGCCATTAAAATAATCATTTTTCATCTTAAAGTCGGCATTTCTTCAATATGGCCGGATACCCTCCATAGATTAACAAACCAAACACAAATGTTCTTAAACTATGACACCGATCAATCATAATAAAGTAACCTTCTCTGAATTAATAATAATGCATCTTAAACTGTGTTCGAACTGTTGAAGCTATGTCATGAAACAATTTCCCATGACGCCCTTCTAGGGTTTCGAAAATTCATTTTGACAAAAGTATAATAAAAAACATGCAACAGGCTTTTTATGATAGCGCATTTGTGATGAGTTTAGTTTCTTTAATTATCTCGTCGTTGACGTCATTAAGTGACCCTTTCAATGTCACGTCAAATTTTATTTTATAAGTCACTTCCGATAGATTATAACTTATAAATAATAACCTCTATTTCAACACGTTTGCCCTGGGGCCCATTCATGCATCGTTAGCAACCATGACGGAAGAATCTTCTTAAGATGTGTTCGTAAGTTCATTTTCAAAGGCATAGTTCTATAGTATTTACTTTCTCTAAAACTGGGGTACTCATTTACTTGCAACACATTGTGGTAACCTTGTAGTGACCCTAATTTAATCTCTTTAAAGCGAAGAGCGAGCAAAGAAGGCTTTTTACTTCTAGACTTAAAAAAAGATTGCCGTTTATTTACGGTGTAACCTTTTCATGAACTTAACAATGATATTCTTTCGTTTTATAGTAAACATTAAAAGCACGTTGCCTTATATTCTGAATAAAAAATAGGTTTTCCAAAAAACACCTTATTTTGATTGGTTCCAAAACGATCAGCACACGTTCAATAAATACTAATAGTGCTGCAAATTTGTTAAGCTTTATAACATCTTACTGGCCACAACATTGTCAGGGTCTGTAGATTTCAGAACAAGATATCATTTTCTGGAAAGTGCTGGAGGGCTTAGAAATCCAAGATGGCGTCCAAGAGGGCCGCCGTTTTATCATTCAATTACTAGTTAAGATGAATTTAATACGTCTATTGAACACCTAAATGTGCTGACTTCAATAGCTGATAGAAGTAATCCATTGATACAGGGCTTTTACCAAACAGATCACCAACGTCACCAAAGGTCAAGGTCAAGGTCATTTCAAGGTCAAAATGGACAAATATACTAAAATTTGAGTATTGACATATCATTTTCTTTTTTAATTCAATTGCTTTCAATTTGCTGTGATTACTAACCTCTTTATTATATAGCCACATTAACAAGCTTCCTTTTAAACACAAGAACATGCCTAAAATTGTGTTGGTAACCATGGTAACAAAGACTACATACGCTATGCAGCCATTTTCCTGGTTCATGGAAAGTCATTTGGCATTATAACCATCAAGTTTAACTAGTTTTGCTTTTAATCTTTAATATATTTTAATCTTTAATATATACTTTAAGACTTCTTAAGAAAAATGTAAAGAACAGCCATGCACTGTTCCATTTATCATATGTATTTAACAATCAATGCACCAGGTATACAGATACAGACTCATAAACGTTATTTACAAATGTTGTAAATTATGAGGTTTTGTATTGTATTTACTATTACAAATGATGCAAATAACAAATTATGTTTTCAAATTACAAACATTGAAAAACAACTCCTGTAACAAAATTCATATCATGTGCATAAAGTAACTTGTCACTATCTAATCTTTTAACAGCTGTTATTACAAATGCACCATCTGTATAAAGTGTTACAAATAAGGAAATATGATCTGACTAAATTCAGATTCATAATCATGTATTTGCAGCATGACAAATACAAACATAGTTTAACTAAGTTGAACATTACTCAGTATTTAACATTATTATTAGTATTCAGAGTAGAACGGAGTAAAAACAATGTCATAAATGGAAACAACTTTGTTATTAAAACACTTTCAAATAGAGTTCATGATTGGTCACTATCTGACGATTCGAATTCTTGACCAAAAATGGATGACAGGGTGTACATATTGGTGCACATTGTATCATCTGTTTCAATGTCTCCTTCACAATTACATGCCACTGAACATGGCTGCTTGTTTCTGAAACATGCTCATGTTTCATTGCAAATGTTACAATAACAAACCAAATCATTTAGCAAATCTGGAGCTGCTGCCGGTTGGCTCATCATTTGTGGTCTTATGCCAAGCCAATGTGCGTCATATTTATATACAAACTCAGAAAATGATGGACACTGATGCTGTGGTATCGTAGCATGACGCCATATCCAAAGCTGTACGACACACCTCAGGAGATGATAGACTATTTTTAGTCGGGGGTAAATTTCTAGGTTGAACAGAACCTTTGGCTTTGAGGCACCTTAACTGATGTAGCGTATGTCGACTGTTTCCACCATAGGTATATGTAACACATTTGTTACAGGCTAATTGTTGAGGTTCAGTTAACATCAGCTCCAGACCCAAATCATTCAGCTGTTCATACTTGTGAGAGTGGTCCATCATCATATTGAATGCTTTACGTTTGCCCTTTCCATAAAATCCGCTCGTTGTGTTACAACCCGTCAAACAATAAACGGTAAGCAGAATTTTAAGTTGCTCAGTTTTCAATTTCTGTTCGATTGTCTAGACTGGTTTAAAGGCTTTCTGCAATAAGTATGAGTCGTAACTTTACCTGTAGACATGATAACATTTGGAGCGCCTATGTTCTGGTAATGGTGCAGCAATAAGACCAGAACATCAGTGTCATGAATGACAAGAGATGTGGCTCCTCTGTCTGCCTCATACTTGGCGTGCAAGATCATCATTGTATCAGCCTCTTCCTGGTTGGTATTAAGTTCTGAAATTTCAGTGCAACAAACTGGAGATATTTGAACACAGTGAAGGTGTCGTCCACCATTGACGAACAAGGTTTCGCGAGAATTCAGCTCATCACATGCATATTCTGCCATGTAGCTTGTGTAGTATTCGATAAGGCGTTCTTCGTTTGATCCACTGCGCAGGAACATCGTCCAGTCTTTTGGGATGCAAAATTCTCCTTGTACATGTATATTGCCTTTATTGCTGTTATTCAGGTCACCCCTTTCTTGTCTTGTTTGAGATTTTATGCTGTCTTCGCTGTATTTATCAAATACTATGTGGATGGCTTTAACATTTGAAGATAATTCACGAGCTTTTCTCAATGCATATGTTTGAAATGTAGATGCCATGCTTTTGAAGTTTGCAAGTTCATATGGTACTGGACATATCTGAACAAGCGCCATACCGTCAAATATCACCACCTCAGGATCGCTTGTCATCGTTTGTGATTCAGGTAGCAGTTCTTCTAGTTTTTTCATGAAGTCAGATTTTCTGGTTTTGATCATCTTTCCATCATCAGTAAACATGCTCATGGGAACTGCTGTGTTTTCAAAAGAAAGGGCTCGCTCAGAAGGAAACGTTTTGTATGAGTTTAATGCAAACAAACGCTGAAACATTACTGTACCATTTATGAGTTTAGCCTTTTGCTTCTTCTGTGAAGTTTTTGACTTCACATCAAACATGGTTTTTATCGTGCTTCTTGGCATAGGGCTGTACAATTCCTTTTCAGGTGGTTCTGTCCCATCGCTCTTCTCTACAAGTCTTTCGGTAACAAATGATTCAAATAATTAACGGCCTGTGGTCAAACAGTTCTTCATAGATAGCTCTACATCTTCATTGGCATGTGCTACTGTGGCAAAGTTGATCAATTGCTCTGGGGTTTCAGTAACATGAAATGGGTCTATGCAAGTACTATCAAAGATGTTTGTCATTGACATGACAGCTTTATCATACTGATTTCGTTTGCTGTTTCTGTCACTGTGAGGTTAAGTATCATCTGGCTTGCCGGTAGCGTGTTTGCTGTCATGGAATATTGCAGAGTATCTTGAGTTAAATATGGGTATATGTGCAATGTGAACTTTTTAAACATTTTTGTAAATTTTGTTATTATAATGGCGTATAGTGACAAGCAGTTTTCAAATCGATTGGCCTCCTTATTGAGTTCATTGGTACGCATTAAAACACTTCCGCACTGTTAAAAACATAACGAAGACAACCAGTATCCAGGCCACTTTTTATCAGCGTCTCTATAGAATAGTTATGTACCTTTTAATCTCAACTTTAATTGATACATTTCGGAATCGTCACAAATTTAAAATTGCATACGTTCGGAAAAAACATAATACAATTGAAGAACGTGTGTTGTTTGTTGTTAATATTATGTCACGTTCCTTAATGTGTCGTATAGTAAATGCATAAGCTCGTTGAAATGTGCCATATATATTTTGAATTTTAATTGACGTCATACCGTTTTTCAGTTGATGGTTGTGTTGTAAAACGGTTTTAAAGTAACGCATATATATTAAGGTTATATATACAAAAATAGATTCATGATTTTGAAATTATTATTTATAACTACAAGCTTATTTAAATTAAAGCTACCGACCAAACAGGCTACTCACACTACTTTATATAACTTATTTCTGATGGACAAATTTCCGACAAATACAATACAAACACAACCACGTAACAGTCGGCCGAATAAAACGATTTGGTTTCAATCAATCATATACTTTTCATACTCATGATAAAATATGATTTCCTGGTTGAAATCGACCTAGTACAATACTTTCTAATCAAGCTTACAGTAAAATATATTTTATTTTCCGCATCAGGCCAACCAAAATATAACAGCAAAAGCTTGCCCAACAGGATCTTAAGTTTGTGGATGTACTTACTTAGAATGATATTAACATGTAGTTGTATCATGCGCATAATGGGAACATTCATAAATGCGGATTTATGAATCGATAAAAGTATAATTCAATATGCCTAGATTGTTTTACAAATTCAGCTGAATAAAACCCATGTTACGGACACCTTATATAATATCTTACAGAATATAAATATGAATGTTTTACTTCTTCTCGATCGCCGTTACTCTTAGAGTCTGGAGGCATGAGTGAAATTGGTTGTCTTCTGAAGAGTCTCCACCTGTCCTAACATATTCTCCTGCAGGTTCTAGTCGGGTCATTATATGAAAAATCAACCATCAACACATCGATACAAAATGTATTTTAAATAATCCTAATAGGGTAGAAGGCCCTCTTAATGTCTGTCCCCCGAAATCTTGTGAAAGACAGCAATATCATCAAATTTGAGTCTTTAGTAACATAGTTATGATCGTAAATAGGCTTTGGCGGTCATTTTGGCGGCCATCTTAAAAAACACTTTCCGGGGTCCGATTTCTGTAAACTTTTGATATGTTATTAAGTACCTTCTACCCAACCAGGATCAGTTAACAGACACATTGGGTTATTCTGTAACCGCAAAACACGTAGCACAGTCAGCGTTTAGAGCGCTATGATTAATGATCTAGAAGTATAAAACGCTAGGTGGAATGGACTATGAAGTCTTTACTAAGCTATATAACTCAATGTTGTGACCAACAATAGGCTACGGAGTTGCAAAATAGGGGAATACAGTAATTTCCATCTGTAAATGCCGTCCACACAGCCTGTCGCTCCTTTCTAGGTGTAGGGAGATATACACCAAATGCAGCAGTGACATGTGACATGGCATTGACCACGCCGCATATTCAACAGTGGAAATATGTGCTAGGACAATGGTTTCGCTTAAACAGGATGGACGACAACATACTTAATAAACAATGCTTTGACTCCTTAACTAGACATGGCGCACGACGAAACAACTGGAGCAAAACGATAATTACATCAGTCAATACAAAACTGCAAAATGCCGCTCTTGGCCAAGGCCATATATACAGCAAAGATCAACACAAGTCGATAATTAATAGCTATCAGCAAGCCATGTTGAACGAATTCAAGCGTTAATAGGAAGAACTCGTGAATGGAGAACATGGTCAACTTTATGGTTGGTCTTAACCCGACTGGTAAGTTCAAGCTACGCTAAGGAAGACTCATAAACAGAGAGAAGAGCGAGCCAGCGTTGTTCACTTTGAGCTTGACTTATTATTACAGCGGTATGCTATAACAATGCAAACAGCAATAAACTATCCAAGTTAACACTGAGGCAATTCAAACAACAATACGCAACATTTATGCGATGAAACCTTTTATACAAACCGACGCAATGAACTACGTATCAACAAGGCGATGAAAACCGTTTTTCTTCAAAGTAAAGCTTATTTCAATGTACAATTTCCCGAAATAGAACATGTTAGTCTTATCTTGGATTACCCTTACATCATGTTTTGACACAACTGCGAACACGACTGCGAGTTAAGGATCATCCGACCGACATTTGATTTAAACTCCTATTTCCAAGTGCATTTCCACATTTCATTAGGGAGACAACATGATCATCACAATTACTTGCCTGAGGCTTTTGACATACACACTTCCAAGTATGATCGATATAAAGAGGAAACTTTCTGTCAATGTCTTTTCAATTGTTTGTACGTTATTAATGTATGCGGTTAGTCTGACAAGTAGCAATGCAAACTCAACGCAGCATTTATCATACTGTCCAAATACACGTCCATTTGTTTCATACAATAGACCACAACATCACCAGCGTTACTTCCCTCAGTCTGTTGACATGCACACTGCCAACTATGTTCTATTAAATAAGGTGTATACATTGCATACTTAACAATTTCAATTCTTGATATATAAAAATGCGTGTGGCTATCGTAAAATCATTGTTCCTCGCTAAATCGAATAAGTAATGACTGCAGCAAGGGTATTGAATAGTGTTAGAGGACATTTTTATGCAACAATGACAGATCACAACAAACACATGAATGATGTTTGAGGCAGTATTTTAACGCCTTGAGAAATGATATAACATTTTTGCAGCACTCATAATTCTATAGTTTATTTGAAAAACTGTATTGTAAAATAAAATATGATTTTGAAGGAAATGTGTAACGCTAGATTTCTGTATCTAATATATCCAGTAAATGATAAGTCGTGACAAAATTGTATTGCAGTCCGGTATACAGAGACAGATATAATACTATAATCGGAGCAAGAACATTTAAATATTTTTTTTTGTATGCACGTTTGTGATAAAGTTGTTGTAATACGTAACCTATCATTTTCAAATTTTGATCTGTGGATTTGTTCTACAATCAAAATGTATTAATCAGTTAAAATTATATTCCCCTGCAATGTATTGTGTGTCATGTATGTTTCCTTCTATCTAGGTATTTAATTACATGCGGTTTTGACAATGTCCTCGGCGTTCATGTTTCTCTGCTGAAAGATATGAAATGGTTTATGGTTGACATTTATATCATTCCCGAAAAGGAACATATGCATATACATGATATAAACCGATAAACAACGAAACACCATCAACTCATGATCGCTTTATAATGATTTGTGAGCCTTAAAGTATCAATAATGAAGTAAGCCTCTCTCTCAGGAAACGGCGTATGTGTCTTGATATCCCAGCTCACTAACCTAAGACTTGGACATACACCTTACACAGTAAATTTAAACTAAGTAATAACTTGAACATAGACACATAGCGCTCTAGTTGGATGACGATTAATTACTTTGTACAACAATTAATAACATACCAGACTCGATGAACAATTTTAAGATCGTTTACACGGCAGTTTATGTGTCACTGAATGTAAAGAAAGGCGTGATTAATATCACGTTTTTTGTGGCCTGAAATTCCTTCAGTTTCAAACCACCGGTTATCATAATCCGTTACGGTTCCGTCGTTAATCACAATCTTTAAATGTATTAACTCTTGTAATCATACCCAGTAAAGGTTCAAATGAATATGAACATTTTAATTAAATATACAGAGCATTTAGTTTAAAACGTTTGATAATTTATTTCAACGAAAATCGTATGGTTATAGGTCAAATTTTTTAAACGTTTCCTAGGAAAAACGGATTATTGGTGTCTGGAAGAACATTCACATTATTAGTAACCACACACTAATCATACACCGTTATTAAAGCCCCAGTAACACTCAAAATCAACGAATATTGCGTAAAATATTTCGTAAAATAAAGTTAACCCAAATGAAATCTGTGTTCCTTATAGTAATAGCCAAAATGTTAACCCTATATGTGGTCTGGTAACAAGGATTTAACAAGATAAAAAAATATTTTTTTTTATTGTTGTGTGGTACAATATATTCCATTTTAATTTCCCGCAACTATATATACTAATGCGACACACGAACACTAAAATGGTACATTAACATGTGTAAAATATATTGTACCGTACACAATAACAAAATACTATTTGTTTCTTGTTAAGACTATGTTACAAGACGACATCTAGCGTTGACATTTTGGCTATTGCTATTAGGAACGCTGATTGTTTATGGGTTAACTTTATTTTTAGAAATTGTTTACAAAATATTCGTTGATTTTGAGTGTTTATGAGGCTTTAAGCAATTTCTTCAGATGCGGCATGTGCAGATATGTGGGTCAGTTTGGCTGACAGTCATTTTGCCACTTTCTTTCTATTTATAGTTTGATTTAAGAGAGGCGACGCTGGGGTTTCCTCCCACAACACAAGAACACACCAGAAATGAAAACTATTTTAGTAACAAGGAAAAATATGGAAAGTGCGTCTATAATTCAAAATTCGTCCCAACGTTCGCGAGTCTAGTAGGTTAATTAGGAAGGAGTGATGGGGCACATTCCGTGTCCACAATAATCGAGCCTCTGGCTCGGAAAGGGCCTCATGAATTTCGAAATACACACAGACGACGATGGACTGTTTCACGACGGGGTGAGAGGGCTATTATATCCTATCTAGAGCGATTGACAGACCCTCCTTGCGCATGCGTGCGAATGATAGCAGTAAGGACGCTTCTCATCTTTACACTGCTCCGCAGACTCGCAGAATTCGCATTGTGGATTTGCGGCTGAAATGAACACGTAATTATATATGTTTGGAAAGATAATAACAAAATAAGATTCTATTTTGACAGTCACTACATTTTATAACCAAGAACACATTGATCTTTATAAAACTTGTATGTTAACAACGCACATAAATGCTCGAATCCCAAAAAATATGACTGTGCTCATAATATTCAAATTTATTTCGCAGTACAATCCTTTTTCGACTAATACACAACACTTTTGTTCTTATTCGTAGCTTACACCCATCCCTTTAGAATTGCTGTATATTGGCCCATAAATGACACTTACGGTTTATTTTCTAAATAGCCTCTGGACGGAATTTCAAATCTTATAAGGTAGTGAATTAGGAACCGACATGAAACCCAACACAGTTTTATTTTGTATTTCAAAGTTTTCGATGAATAATAAGTCGCACTCCGTTCGGGGCTGAGGGCTCACTTCAATTGCGTTATATAGCATGGAGTATTGCTAACGAGTAAAGATATTTGTTCACTATACTCCACAAAGAATTAACAAAATAAAGGACATCGACCAGTGCATACAAGACAGAAACGATCAACTAATTATTTAAATGAATTTCTTAATATCGTGCTGTTTTGAGCTGGAAAACTCATATTCAAACTATAGTATCACAAATAATTATGTACGTACAAGGTACGTTAAATGTAGGCGTCATTCGAATTTGATCCGTGGGAGTGACGGGGCGCTGTGAAACGTTCACAACTGTGGGCGTGTCAGCATGATTGGCGTTGGGACTGATGTTTGGAGAACGCATCTTAAAGGATGTAAGTGCCTTTCGAAGAGCTGTAATATGGTCGGGAAAAAGTGATTTCTTCGTCACAGGAACTATACAATTATATTCAAGCATACATTTTTGTGCAACACTATTTAACAAGACATGTTAATAAAAGACAAAAAGTAAAGACAATATGAGGACAACAATCAAACCACAAATTTCTAGTAATTTACATTTTTTTATTTTCGAAAATACATGTATATTCAACAGAGTTGTAATGTATATCTTAACCAAAACTTCATTTGACTGTCTCGATATTAATCAATTAAAATCACGATTTGAAAAGACGTTTATAATTTTTAATGAACTTACAGCTCCATATGTGGTTTGCAACAGCTGATTGTTGTCGAACGTCCGATGTCAATGGTACATCCGCTTGTGCGGGCATCAT
Source organism: Dreissena rostriformis (assembly GCA_007657795.1). NCBI lineage: Eukaryota > Metazoa > Mollusca > Bivalvia > Myida > Dreissenidae > Dreissena > Dreissena rostriformis. The sequence goes on from VMBQ01002187.1 coordinate 99,711, forward strand.
TTCCGGCGCAGACGTTGTAGTATGCGGCCCAACTGTTTCTTGCATTAATAAAGAAGTTTGCACTTTGTCTTGCATTATAACCAATGGAAGCATCATTTCCATAGTTGGTTGCATATGTTTTTCTTGCATTAATACAGAAGATTGTAATCTGTCTTGCACTGGCCATGCATCTTGCCCGAAAACCGATTGCGGCATCATTTCGTGAGATAGCAATACTTCTTGCTGTCCAACTATTTCTTGCGATTGAGCGATTGCTTATAATAAGAATAATGGAGCGTCAATTAAATATATAAGTAACATAATACATAACAAACAACGCAATATATGTGTGGCTAATGTGAGAACATGTCTACCTAGAGGTTATGTTTGACGCAGCAAAATAACTATATTTAGTAAGTGACAGTTATAAACAGATAAATCGAATTTATCTAAAGTTCCTACTTAAAATGTTGTTTTCTTGTAACAACATGGGTGATCGATATATTGCTAAATTGAAAAAAGGCAAACTAACATGATACGACGACGCAACGTTTAGTCGAATTAAGAACAATTGATATAAACGTCGGTCTGCATAAGAGGGCATTGTTTATAAACTGGTAGATTAACAATGAATTACTGAATGCAAGTAAATTAAAAGTACAAATAATAAATATATATATCCCAATGCTCATAATCTGACTTTGTACGTCATGTATAAGTTTTTCCTCATAAGCTGCCCCAACGCCGATATGTAGTTACAAGCGTTGGTGCTTGACGTTATTTTATGAGCTGAAAATGCTGTTTAAACCACGATCCGTTACTATACGCAACATACAAACTTAATAAGATGATTCATTTTGTATGCAAGTGAATACATAATACACTGACTAAAACACCGAACATAAATTGATCAGGATTCACTGTCATAAAAAGGTCGATGCAAAACAATCATAGCATTTTATTTTAAAACAAAATAACTGGCCACGCCAAATGGGTAAATCGATTTTAATAGGCTTTTATAGTAAGTATAGATACACTTAAAAATCTCTGAAAACGAAAATGTCCGGGGTTTGATATGTCCTGTGTAACATTGTATAGTTTTCCTCAAATTATGCCAGGGGGGTTAAAACTTACCATTATTTAAAACATCTGTATATATTAAATAACCTTTAAAATCGTAATTCTCTGAAACCTCAAGGGGTAATGGTTTATTCGTTGGTGTTTGACATCGTATATATAGGATCTGACATGAGTTGTCATTTCATACCATATTTTATTAAACGAGTTTAGGAATTTTGTTAGTTAGCGAGCCTTTGGCGAGCTTACTAACGATTTTCCTGAAGAGTTCAAATCATGCCCCCTATGTCAGAATTGGTCCTACCATAAAGAAACGTGTTTTAGTTGATATATAAATCAATGCAACGTTTTAATTTATACAATGAAATTTAATGAAATAAACTGCTTTAGTTAAAACCCAAAGTGGCACCACCCACATTTACACAGTATACAAGTGTGAACATATGCATGAATCAAAACGTATACTACTGTTTAAAGAGAAATTACGTTATCCAAAGACATATTCAATAAGAAGCACAACACTTATAAACAATTAAAATATGATGTGAAGCTTTATCTAGCACAAACGACATGTAATTTAAGTGCATTTTAAATTAATCTCACCCAATATGGCGGCACGGCAACCGAATATAAATAAAGTTCTAAAAGCCAGTTTATCCATTATACACTATCCCACGCTAGAGTTACAATGTTCATTAAAACGCTCGATTCACAATATCCGTGTGTATAAACTTCTTTATTCTGGCGTTATATTGTCCTTTTGTTCAGCACAAACCGATTATCTCGCTTTGATCAGATACTGTGAAGACAATTACTAACTAAATACACGATTTCAAAAACCACATCAGACGAGTGTCTGACCACCAAACATAATTTATCACACCTCCCTGTTTTCTCTCGGTAGTAGTATTGAGCAGTCATTTTGTGGAGTATTTTAACGATAAACTACTGCTGCTTCAATTAGATATGTAACGTATTAAAAAAAAGTAAATGTCAGTGTTATAAAAAATATTACAGACACTATAATTTGTATAGAAATTAGCCCGTTTAATCTTACCTATAAAGTATTTTATAGTTGAAACAAGTATTTCTAAACATTTAACGTATTAAGCATGCACCGGTAAATTAAAACTGTATCATTGCATATAATGATTGATGTAACTGCAAGTTACGTAGCAACATCATAAAAACAAGCAAATTCGTTTGACCGTTTTACGATTTTTCGTAATAATATTTATGAAAAATAAAAACACTATCGATTTATGGTATAAACGGCTAGATATTTATTTTCAATATATATTCCTCGACAGTTTAATTTGCAGCATGTGGAAGTTTGTTTTCAGTTTTGCGTTAAAAGTTATCAATAGTGTCATTCAATTGAAAAACAATCATTCAATGTAATCGAAAATGAATATAACATTTAACTAGTATCATGGACTTCGCTTTTTATACGCCATTGTTTTATGGTGGATTCAATGAACATTTGAATGACATTTTTGATTGCTCATGAAAATCAAATACACTAGCACACCCATGCCATTGATGATTGTACTTCTATAATATAATTATTATATTTGTATTTTTGGGTAATTTAATTTTTTGAATTCTTTGTGCAAGAAACAATTCGGATAGTTACTAACTATGTTTTGTGAAATTGTCTGTGTTAAGTATGTAGGCCAAATTCACTCTGATGCTAATGACTAACTCGTATTTTATTAGGATGCAATTATATATATTTATATACAATATTTATATAAAATATAAAATCGTTGAATTATTATACTATTTTGGGATTTTTTTTGCTTGATTTGTTCACTCAACATGTACATGTATGGATATATTTTTTGTTACTGTAACCACTGCTTTGTCAAGCAGTCAATGCGCATGCGCGGAAAATCCCGAATCAACCTAACAAATATAATCAATTGGTCTAAAGTAAACACTACTGACTTACTAGCGTGTTGATAAGCAATTCACCGGTCGCACTTATATTTCTTGTTATAAACAGGATACTGTTGAAAATTGTAACCGGTTAAGATCAACTGATTGCTTTATCTGTGTCAAACAAGATTTTACTTCGAAATATTGAAATAAGTGTCCGTGTTTTAAACAGGACTGTAGCATAATTATCGCGTATCCCCAACGAACAAAATAAGATGTTGTAAAACTAAGGTTTTATAAAAAGAAGTATGGAATCTAAGCAAAGCAGTGTTAAATATATTCCTCATTACAGTTATAAAAATATGATAAATCATGTTATATCGGTAAATAAACAAATGTGTCGTTACGATGCGTGACTATTTATCAACTGATTCAATGTAACTAAACACGCGAGCACATGAAAGTGCGTGTCCTAGTAACCTGCTTATATATCGCATTTGCAGCCACTAGTTGTATACGAAATGAAATAAAAAAACAAAACAAATTTCACCAAGTCAAAAATGATTATTGTTGAGATGAGTCACGCTTTTGTCAATAACCCCAGTGTTAATGAGTCTAATTGATATTGGTCCAAGGTTGTTTTCTCAAGGCTGTTTCTCAAAGGGCATTTGTCCGTGGATGTTGGCGCAATTATATCGGTGGATTATGCAACCAGGTGCTAGTATTTAACATCCAAATATAAAATCATTGCTGAGAACAATAATAAATTTAATTTCAGAAATTGTCAGAAGAGCCCTGTTTGCTTAGGACATGTATATTCGACGTATCTAAAAATGGATGTCTGGTGGAAAAAACTGCCTTTATTTGCAACACGATCACTTTCACATCTTTTATTTGAAATACAAATTCGTTAACAAATATTTTACATAAATGAACAAGAAACATTTGCAAAGTGGGTATTGTACTACTCAAACAATTTAATTTTATGACAAAGTTAAGCATTGGTTACTAATATCCAAGGTAACCTTAAAGTTTCACCTAAATGTGATTACAACAGACGCAATATAGATACGTGTACATGTAAAATTTAGTAGAAGAACTTATGTGTCTTATATTGAATGCGTACAGTAAATGTTTTCTACAAGAATAATGAACAGGGCTTCCATGACCTTTGGCATAGTACCCTCAATATGGTTGCTTTATCAAGAGGATATTTATGTACGCAGACTTTGTATGAGGTCAACACTTGCTAAAGTATGAATGGATCCTGTTTTATATTTAACTAGAAGCGCCCGACTTGATTTTCAGCAAGTCCACTAACGCATCCGTATCACATATTTGCCTCGTTTGTATGAAGTCCATTCATTTTCAGAGGAGATGATGTAACAACTGAGGAAGCAAACCTTTATTTTATTATTGAATTGCATCATGCGGAAATACTTTACACTGATAAAACGTGTTCAGCTCTCTCTATAGTATCGACAATATTTATCATCTCATTAACAAATACAGATATTTAGCCTCAACGCAGATCTTAGAGGGCGAAAGTTTTCGTTCCTGCATACGATCCACGCACACTTCATATACAACATTATCGCAAGGAATAACTGATCTGAATTCTGCATCACGCTGCCACATCAGTCTAAGTTGCTGCTGCAATATAAATTCTGCATTCAACAATGATGGAAATCAAATGGCATGTTAACGTTAGACGAAGGTCTAATGCGGTGATTGTTAAACATAAGAATAGTCCGGCCAAGTTCGTCATGTAACGTAAAATATGTGATTAGATTCTAAAGATCTCAGAAGAGAGTACATTTTTTGCTTCTATTCAGTGCCAGTTCGAATCCTGGTTCCATACAAGACTAGTCAAATCCACGATCAATACAATTATGCTATTTTGAAACTGTTAAACACCTTATCGGCATATAGCCCATACTGTATGCCGAACATATTTGTCTTGTTTTTTTTAATACAACTATCGTTATTAATTTGTGGTTTAACAGTAAGATAACAATGTGCAAATGTAGGTTTTTTAATTTTGTAAAAAGCATGATAACATGTTCTCCAATACATTTTGGCCAAATTTAGTAACTTTTCAGTACTAATTCATTTAATTTTCTATTCAAATGGCGAATACTGATTTGAAACCCATAGTCCATTCTCAGTTCATTCTGAATTTCACAGGTTTTGAATCCGTTTTCAAACAAATCATAAATCATATTTCCTGTTTTGATAAAAAATGGCTCATCTAATACGTATCATCATTGGCCAGCTATGACGTGCGTAGGTCATAGCTATCGCGTGTGCAAGTCCTATCTATCGCATGACCACGTCAAAGCTATCGCGTGCGCACGTCATAGCTATCGCGTGCGCACATCATATCGATCGCGTGCGCATATCATAGTCATCGCGTGCTAACGTTATAACTATCGTGTTCGCGCGTCATAGCTATTACTTGCGCACGCCATTTCTTTCGCGTGCGCACGTCAAAGAGACCTCTTAATAACACATTTCCTATGTCACCATTACTTCACCGTAGTTGTGCCATTTTGTTTTAATTTCTGTAAGCCGTTAACCTCATTGTGTAAACCATAACTACATTTTCACTTAAACAGAAACACGTGTTTCAAAAAATCCTATGAATTTTATTGACTGCAAGATAGTGTAATCGAAATCATCATTAAATATTAATAGACACAGTCAAATGCCGCATAGTCTGGTCAGGAGCTACCACCTTCGCTATTGAGAACAGCAAACATTGCGTCACTTAATAGCTAGGCTGGCCGAATATGACATAAGACACATTTTCGCATGACGCGGAGTCTTGGATCTTAATTATGTTTATATGACTTTTAAATGATGTGTTCAAAAATTAGTAGTATTTAGATGGGATTATTGTCAAGGTGTTGTTCTGTGTCAATATTATTTATGCCAGAGGACCTTTGTGAGATCAATATTAATACTCTCATGATCATCATCATTATCATCATCATCATCATCATCATCATCATCATCATCATCATCATCATCATCATCATCATCATCATCATCATCATCACGGACAAGCTTTTGAATAATTTAGAAAGCAGGATTAATTTCAACTTTGCACGAAAATTTGTCAAAACATTTGTCTTATTGATTTCTTTAAAATGTTCATGAAACTGGATAATGTGGAGTAAAACTTATATCGTTATATCACGATGAAAAATAACCAAGTGAAATTCATATGCTTTTGCAAACACATTGTCTCTATAATAGTTTAAGTTCATAAAGGTTCTGCGTTGTAAAAAAAACTTTGACGGCGCAGTTTTTAATATATAGCTGTATAAATAAGTACTTTGCGCACATGTTAGATAAACAAAACCTGTTATATTGCATGAGAATAAGGTATTGCATGTGTTTAAATATGTTTGTTCAGTCATGAGGAAAAGAATTGACCAAAGCACACACAATTGCATGCGCTACTTATTCGCAAAAAGACCATTATTATCGTATCTGAAAATAGTTTTATTTCTGGATTTGTGATGTTAAGCAGAGTGTATGTGCCTCTGGTTTGTTTCCCATTGCACCCAAGTTTGAGAATGACCTATTAATTGTCATAAGTCAAGGCATATTCGTGTTACCTCAACAAAGTTTATCGGCTAAATACAGACTATCGTTGGTATTCAATTACAACGGAGACGAAACAATTAATCCTTATTAGATGTAAACATTCCTGCATGGCTTGTGAGTTCCAAAATAACACAACTAGAATCGAATTCTCCTATTTTTGTAAAACAAACACACAGCAACATTTAAGTGCGATCGTTCGAGATGGAATTGTAAAGCCCAAACCATTAAACAGGCACTAGTGGTCGCTTTAGGAACAAGTCACGCATTTGAATTAATTCATGGAAGCATCTTAGTGCTCTAGTATATTAGTTGATTTGAAGTTTTTTTTTCTATCAGTTATCGAGTTTTCACGATACTATACATATATATTTATCCTTGCTAAACAGAAAAAATGAAAATATGGATCAGAGAGATGAATATAAAGCTCTGACATTGTCTTTGGGTGACACCTTACAAGAGCTTGTGATTTTAATGTCAGTTGAAACATATAGAATATGTTAAGTGTGACTACATTATCAGTGTATGTATATAACATGTTAAGACAAATGTATCTTTGTTGAAGTCTAGTTTATGTATTTAGTAATCATGAAATCAATTTTACTTCTGATACTACGTCTACTGTTTAATTATGAATAGACGTAAAATCAATCAATTAAAAAACTAGACGCTGAAAGATTCTTGTCAGACATTGAGCTACATTTAATGCAGCAGCTTATTAATAAAAGCAGTAACGTAATTTATGTTTGCTTGAGATAGTTTGAGACTAATACCTTAATATGTTATTTTTGGAAGTAATTTCATATATAACACTGTATTATGCTAGTTGCAATTCTTTATGAAGTACAATTGTAAATGAAGTAAGCATATTTTTTATGTTGGTCAGTTTTAATTGCAATTTCGTATAAAATATTAAAACTGTATATGTTTTACACCAATTCATTCACATCCACAATGTCATATTTATATGTTTCTTGTTTACTTCTATACTTATTCGATTGTGATATTTCGTTATCATTTAATAACAATATCCTCTGAGAATTGGCTTCAGAACGGTTTGTAAAATGTTATTGAGAATAAATTTATTACTGCACATGATAATGGACAGTTATATTGCTCTACAAGGCAGATCAATGGGCATTAATATTGTGCCTAATGCTCACAATTTTCAATTAATTAACCGTGGTAGAAATTATGCTTCAATAATCTTTAAACAAGCGACAAGAAGGCACACATTAAAGAATGGATACAGTTTTCATTGTTAGTTCATCGAACGATTTAAGACCACTATATTAACATGTTTTGATAATAGTTTTTATATATACAATTTAAAAATAAAACATTTAAAAGGCATGTGAAACATGCCTTTTAAATACATAACTTGAGAAAATGTACTTTTTCATAATTAAAATATTTATTAAAAAGATATTCCCATATGCATTTTTCTCTCCAAATACGAAATAGATAGTTTCTTAATCACATGAAACGCATTGATAAAATATTATTTTTAACATCAAGTCAGCAATTTTCGTATTCTGATTCATATTGGAGGTAAGACTTGCTAATGGTACGTACTTCGTAATACAAGTAGTTCGTGACAGGTAGTGTATACTGTTTTATTCCTGAAGTAAAATATCTGACAAATCGCCTGCTTGCAAATAGTTCAGATGTCCTTTTTGAATTATATGTTGAGATCCAACTCAATTACATATCAATACTGAACAACATCGCTACATATGCATCTATGTTAAGAACTCATCGACACGACTGTTAAATGAATTGCACCAAATGCAACGTATTTAACTATTTAGTTTACATAACACTCTTATTAATTGTCTAGCACTAATGTTTTGGCAACCTTTCTAGAAAACATCACCCTAAATAGAATGAATATCGAAATCCCCGCCGTTTGTAATCAAATTATTATTATTATTATTATTTTATTTTGATGCAAACTCGTAAAATAAAATGTGTCATGCAATACGAAATATCTTCTGGTTTCGAACATTAACATCATAATCTAAATAATGATACAGGAACAGATCGCGGTGTTGTCTAATGTCAACATGTTAGATAGCGATCAAGGGTACATCATTGACCATTTCAAAATTTAACGTTTTATCTTCCGTCAGCCGTTTTTTGTGCGAAACATTATTTAAAGAAGACTTATGACTTGTCATTGATATCAAAGCTGTTTTTTTCCGAGTGTAAATAACAGCACCTATGTGCTAATATTTTCTAGATTCCAAATGTTACACCTCATTTACTATAATAAAGCATACATTATGTATATATGTATAAATATATACCAAACATGTTTGACTGATAAATATTTATGTTAAAAAAGTGAAATGTGTAAATAAATTGTTAACAAGAGTGCCAAACTGTCACAAGATACGCCCGTTCGAAGGTTTTGAAATGCACTAAGTGACCTCAAGACCTAGTTATTGACTTGGCATGACCCATATTTGAACTTGACCTAGATATCATTTAGATGTAACATCTGACTAAATTTGGTGAAGATCAGATGAAAACTACTTCAATTAGAGAGCGGACACCATGCTAAATGCTTTAAATGCACCATGTGACCTCGTTTTTGACCGGGCATGACCCATATTCGAACTTGACCTACATATCATCTAGACACAACTTGTAACCAAATTAGGTGAANAGAATATAACTAAAGAAAAAAAATACCTGGGCTCGAACCACTGACCCTTGGAGTAAAAGGATAGCGCTTAAACCACTCAAACATTTGTGCTGATATAGTCAGTAGAGTATTTTATACTTTATAAAAGCAATCCTTTTAATTTCACAAAATATAACGACAAGAACAGAACTCTAAAATTATTCAATCGTTTCGCGTTTGTAACGCTTTATAATTTTCAGATTTTTAAATCGTCAAAAGATGCATATAATTGATATTTTAGAGCGTGATACATGTTCAATATTTCTAGTTCCTCGCAAAAAACATAACTACAACAAAAATGTGCAAATCTGAAACAGTTTTGTTCCATTTTGTCAATTTATCGGTTTTAATTGCACTTTCGTATAAAATATTTAAACTGTATATGTAATTGTGTCCAATCCATTCACATCCACAATGTCATATTTATATGTTTCTTGGTTATTAACTATACTTATTCGATTTTGATATTTCATTATTATTGAATAACAATGTCCTCTGAGAATTGGCTCCAAAACGGTTGGTAAAATGTTATTGAGAATAAATTTATTACTGGACATGATTATGTACAGTTATATTGCGCTACAAGGCAGATCAATGGGCATTACTATTATGCCTAATGCTCACAATTTTCAATTATTTAACCGTTGTAGAAATTATGCCACAATAATCTTTAAACAAGCGACAAGAAGGCACACATTAAAGAATGGATACAATTTTAATTGTTAGTTCATCAAATGATTAAAGACCACTATAATAACATGTTTTTATTAAAGTTTGTATGTATATACAATTTAAAAATAAAACATTTAAAATGGAGTCCAACATGTTTTACATGCATAACATGAGAACATGTACTTTTTATAATTATAATATTTATTAAAAAGATATTCCCATATGCATTTCTCTCTACAAATACGAAATAGATAGCTTCTTAATCACATGAAACACACTGAAAAAATATTATTTTAAATATCAAGTCAGCAATTTTCGTATTGTGATTCATATTGGAGGTAAGACTTGCAAATGGTACGTACTTCGTAATGCACGTAGTTCTTGACAGGTAGTGTATATTTTTTATTCCTGAAGTAAAATATCTGACAGATCGCCTGCTTGCAAATAGTTCAGATGTCTTTTTCGAATTATATGTTGATATCCATCTCAATTCCATATCAATTCTACACAAGATCGCTGCCCATGTATCTATGTTAAGACGTCATCGACACGAATATTAAATGAACTGCACCAAATTCAACGTATTTAACTATTTAGTTTACATAACACTCTTATTAAATGTCTTGCACTAATGTGTTGGCAACCTTTTCCAGAAAACATCACCCTTAAAAGAGAGATAAGCGAAATCTCCGCCGTTTGAAATCAATTTATATTATTTTGTTTTGATGAAAATTCGTAAAATTAAATGTGTCATGAAATACGAAAAATCTTCTGGTTTCGAACGTTAACATGATAATCTAAATAATGATACAGGAAAAGATCGCGTTGTTGTCACATGTCAACAAGTTAGATAGCGATCAAGGGTACATCATTGACAATTTCAAAATTTAACGTTTTATCTTCCGTCAGCCGTTTTTTTGTGCGTAACATTATTGAAAGAAGACTTATGACTTGTCATTGATATCAAAGCTGTTTTTTTTCCGAGGGTAAATAACAGCACTTATGTGCTAATATTTTCTAGATTCCATATGTTACACCTTATTTACTATAATAAATGCATACATTATGCATATATGTATAAATATATACCAAACATGTTTGACAGATTAATGTGTATGTTAAAAAAGTGAAATGTGTACATAAATTGTTTATAAAAAGGGGATGGGAATTGTTCACAGATTGTGGCATTTTTCGAAGATTGTCATTACATGGTTTAAATTAATAAATGTAAACAACGTTATTAAAGAGCGCCAGTATTATACAAAAATAAAATTAAAGAAAGAAAACAAATACCCACCTGGGCTCGAACCACTGACCCTTGGAGTAAAAGTATAGCACTTTAACCATTCAAACATCCGTGCTGATATAGTCAGTGAATAATTTGATACTTTATAAAGCAATCCTTTTAATTTCTCAAAATATAACGATAACAACAGAACTCTTCAAATTATTTAATCGTTTCGCGTTTGTAACGCTTTATAATTTTTTAAATCGTAAAAGATGCATATAATGGATATTTTAGAGCGTGGTAAATGTTTAGTATTACTAGTTCCTTGCAAAAAACAACAACATAACTACAACATAAATGTGCAAATCTGAAACAGTTTTGTTCTATTTTGTCAATTTATCAAACCGTGAATAGGTCCCTTTAAAAGATTTTTTTGAAACTTGAAAGATATGGTGTTGGTCATTGATACGATATTCAGACGCCATTAGTAAGTCAAGCCAGCTCTAGATCAAGGTCGCACTTGAAAGTAAAACTTTTTCGTTGCCATTTGTGTGTCCGCTTAATATCTCTTACAACCTTTGAAATATGTTCATTACAAGGTGCCTGGACTGTTACGGTCTTTAAGAAGCTTGAGCTAGGAAAGCACAACTTCAAATAAAATGCAAGCTTATGTGTAGCTAGACAGCACATAAAACTCATTTTCCATACGAGTCATGGAAATTAAAAACACCATGTTTGGATTAGTTTCGAAATATGTACAATGAATGTTACGCCACGTCACATCAAACAGGATATTCTAGCAATAGGCGACCGCAATGGCGGACGTAGAGTGATCGATACTGTAAATGCAGGCTTTCCATGTCGTCTTTAAATGATGATGAATTACAACACGATCTACGATGTCGCTCGTGTGCGCGATTAAAACACATGTTGTCAATTATTCAAATATAGTCTCATATCATATTTAGTGATTCCGAAATAGCAACGATTGTCTGCATGTCTATAATACAATTGTTGACTAGAAGGACATGGGAAATGCTGGAATGCGCGCATGACGTCATTTACGGACTTGCACTTAAGTATAGTTTGACAATTAAAAGCGTACAAATCTTGTCTTCCTACTAAATCACACATGTTTATGCGTAAAATATTAAGTATCGAACAATAGCTATATCTACTCGAATCAAATAATACAGGTTTTCAAGGAAGTTTAAAATCGTGATTATTAGATTGGGGTTTGGTGGCCTGGCTTCAAACACGTTGTTTCTTGTCAATAACTTTGATATGCATTCATCAGTCTAGATAAAAGTTTGTATTTTGCAAGCTTGCATGGGGACTCAGCTTGGACTTGTCAAAGCCACTTTTACTAAACACAAGAATAATAACTATTTCCGCTTAATCTGTATGGATGGAGGTTTTACGACGGAATTGTATATGTGCGCGCGCGCGTGTGTGTGTGTGTGTGCGTGCGTGTGCGTGCGTGTGTGTGTGTGTGTGTGTTTGTGTGTGTGTGTGCGTGTGTTTGTGTGCAGGTAGCATAAATGCAGACCTAGCTTTCGAGTGCACACTAATTTTAAGTAGAGGTTGATTTATTAATACAGCGTTGCAAACATAATGTAGTGGCATAGTAACGTTTCTTATTTTGTTTTTGACTAAGAGTGAATATTGTCATTTTTCGACGAAAGTGATTATATTATATACTATGTCGATACTATGGTGTAAGTAATTAAAACGATATGCAGAAGTCGTGAGTCAATCACGCCAGCTCAAGATCAAGGTCACACTTAAAGGTCAAACGTTTGTGTTGTCCGCTTAACTTCTATACCTTTTGAAATATGTTGATAACTTCGTTGAGGAAATTGAAACATCTTTACAGGAATATTGTACAAAATGGTGTAAGAAAGAAAATGCAGAAATTACTGCACTCAATGAATGGAAAACCAAGGTATTATTTATGGCCATTAATAAGATATCTTTTTATAATAAAAATCCTTTAGCCTTACCACATTTACCTAAATTTAATAAACAAGGTCTCTGTAAATCTCTGAAGGACTTACGATCTAAATTCGTTATAGTTCCTGCAGATAAAGCGGCTTATAATGCTATAATAATATGACGAGTGTTTTATGTTCACACGATTTCACAAGAACTTTCACAAACAACATCATATTGTGAATACAATAAGCAGCCTAATGAAATTATTTCCGACCATGTTGCAAAGTGCATAAATCTAAATATTAACGTAAATATTGCTAACAAGAAATTGCCATCACTTTACTGGATACCTAAATTACATAAAACGCCATATAAAAGTTGTTTTATCGCTAATTCAGTGTGTTGTACCACCAAGCAATTATCAGTGTACCTAACATCCGCCTTGAGTGCTATTAGATATCATATAGCCAAATTTTGTAATACAGTTTATGAAAATAGTAATATAAACTTATTTTGGTCAATAAAAAACGCCTTAGAAGTTATTGATAAAATTAAAATTAGAAAATATAAGGTGTCACAAGTAAGTACTTATGATTTTTCTACACTATATACAACGCTTCCTCACATTTTAATAAAATCCAAACTCATTTCACTGATTGAAAAAACATTTGCAAGAGAGAAGTGTTCTTATCTTGCTTTAATCTCTAAAATATCTTTTTTTACTAATCAGATATTGGATAAATACATCATCTGGACTTGTCTTGACTTTTGTGAAGCACTTACTTTTCTTCTGGATAACTTGTTTGTTGAGTTTAATGGTAAAATATTTCAACAAATTATCGGTGTTCCTATGGGTACTAATTGTGCCCTGCTTATTGCTGATCTATTTTTATATTGTTATGAAAGGGATTTTATGTTAGAATTATCAAAAACTAAACAACTAGATTTGATTCAACGTTTTAACCTAACAAGTAGATACATTGATGACATACTGAACTTAGATAATCCATACTTTGAACAATTTATTCACAATATCTATCCAAAAGAACTAGTCTTAAATAAATCGTGTCAATCAAATATAGATGCTGCATTTTTAGACTTACATCTAACCATAAATAATAATATGATAAAAACAAGTTTATACGACAAACGGGACGACTTTAACTTTGAAATTGTGAATTTTCCTTTCCTAGATGGTAACATCCCTAAAGGTCCTTCCTATGGTATTTACATTTCGCAGTTGGTACGATACGCTAGAGCATGTTCTTGTGTTAAAGATTTTAATGATCGTAATCGTTTATTAACTAAGAAATTGTTAAAACAAGGTTTTTTGTATCATAACCTTTGGCGTAAATTCGCTAAATTTCACTCTAAATATAGTGATTTAATTTCAAAATATAATGTTCCTTTAAAATGGCATTTAACTAATGGAATTTCACAACCATCATTTTATGGAGATGTTTTGAAGCGTGTTCGCAAATGTAAATATCTTAAAGCAAATGCTAGTAATACACTTTTTAATTTAATTAGCTCCTTTTTATCAAAGGGATATGATACTGATGTACTAAAAAACACATGCTTGTTAGTTTTTGATTCACTATATCTTTTTTCTCTTAAAATTTGGGATAATTAATGTAATGACAATTTTATATGTTTGCTTCTATATTGTTTGATAAGCATAGCTGGTTTTATTAGTAAGTCTAGTATACAGTACAGTCACTTTAAAAATATTTAATTTCGTTGATAATTCGATTATTTAGTACAGTCCCTTTAATAATGCTTAATTTTGTTACTGGTGACGTCATCGTGTCTTTCCTCCTAAATACGTCATCGATACGAACAACCGACACTGTTTTAGCTACATGATAGGTACATGTACTCCAGTTTATATCGGTCAACTTTATTCATAATTATTTTTTCTCTGATGGTAGTTTCTTGATCAATTTATTTTAAAGCTTCGTTTTATTTATTTCGAATTAGTCACATAAACAATCTAGTAGGTAATTTGGATCTTTTACACCCAATATTGCTGCTTCTTCCTGTAGGTGCGCGATGATGATCTGAAATATTAACTATATGATGCTATATTCTGAAATCTTTTTTTGTATAAAGAAGGGATGTAGTTGATGCGTGTTAGTAATTTCATTTCATCGTGCCTCAAAAAGTTGTAACTCTGTTGCTCTGGTCTCCTTTCAACCATTGAGTAATAAAATAGTAATTAAATTGAATGCGTTTTAATTCCCTTTTATTACTGTTTAATTTGAGTTGCAATGCTATGAGGTTAAATTTTATTTACACTTATATGTATCATGAATATTGCTGGGCCAAGTGTGAGGTTGAGCGCTCATTAACTGGTTTAAACCCCCAATGCTTAGCATTGACCGTTCCAAGGCGGTGACCCCAGCTTTATTCTACTATGTGTATATGTTGTTTCGTTTTGTGCCGTACTGTACCGTTTTGGCAATTGGTTCCTTGCCATAAATAAAGGACCACAGAGGTGTGTATGATAAAACTGCAATACTGCTGCAGCTTCTGGAGTTTCACTTCTTCATATGTTATATTACACCTTTGGATTGCATTAATGCACTTTTTGACCACAATATCTAAATGCTGTGGGTTTGAACCCTTATTAGGCCGTTCAAGCAGTTGGTGGCCTTTGAGGCGGTGGTTACTTCAGTTAATGACTTATGAATGATCATTTTGTGAACTGCTTAATTAAAAAAAATATAAAAACTGTTTGCATGAGCAAAACACGATAAATAAAAGATACATTGTATTAACATGGGATTTTTCTTTTCTGGCAGATAAAGATTGGGGTGATTCTAGAAAGGAGCCATCCAGTATTGCTGAAAGCGTCTCCTCTTCAAGCTTTCCTGGTTCCAAAATGAGCACCAAAGGCCAAAGCATCAGAGGTGGGTCTGATTATTGTAATAAATGAGGTCATAGACCAAAATAATGTGGCCTTATGAGCTGGCTTTGCAGACCTTCAAGACATTTCTGGCCATTATTTCCTCCATGTTGTTGATTAATATATTTGTTACCTTTACTATAGACTATGGA